>CM040434.1:41644848-41796453 GCA_022702705.1 Papilionanthe hookeriana x Papilionanthe teres
GGAGGGTTTTCAGATTTAGTGGGAAAGAGGTGAGGCTAGATGCTGACCACGTGGCCTTGTTGCTTGGCATGTCTAACAGAGGAGAGGCGTGTCGCATGGAAGAGAAGTGGTCTAGCTGCGGATGATGCCAAAGCAATAAAGGAACAATTGACAGATTTTTTTTGCAGAAGGAGCATCTACCCCTCCTCTTGAGCAGCTGTATTTACAATTTTTGTTAACTAACCTATTTTTTCCTTCTAACAATTTTCACGTGCACGCAGAGCTTGCTGCGTTTGCTAATGATTCACAGGTCTTTCCCTCCTTTAATTGGCTTGCTGCCATATGTGAAATACTATTAGAACATGTCACCACAGCTTACACGAAATTAAAAGATAATAAATCATTGGGCTATATCCAAGGTTTCGTATTTTTGCTTACGGTATGTAATCCTTAAAAAGATTTCATTATGAATTTTAGTTTTATTGTTTTTTCTCTTACATTAATGGTTATCGTGTACGACATCTTCGCCTATGGTTTTACGAGATAACATCACCGGTTACTCCCGCCGCACCCGAGGCTCGACCACGCATGCCGAGATGGCCAACAAGTCATGGGCGACCGCGAAACGCATTCATGAAGCATTTAGGGGTCTTCATCCTTCACATGTTTGTCATTCATCGCATTAAATTAATTGTAAATGGTTATACAATGACATATTTAATTTCATTGCGAGTCAATGACACGTTCTTGGATTCGAGGGATGACGAAGTACGACTCGCTCTCAAATCTAGATCGTAGACCACGTACTCCTCCAAGGCCTCGCCCACAAGCACGAGACCGAGGCGAGGCCATCCTCACCTAGAGCGGGTACTCTGAGTATCGAGTGAGATGACCCCGCTGATTGGTCGTACCGGTGGTCCCGTTGATATCGAAGCTATGTATGAGCTGATGAGGCATCCCACCAAGTGACCTTACATATTCAAGACAAAGTGGACTCACATGACGTACAACTGCATATGATATCTGATGTCGTTACCAACCTCACAGGCCTTGTACATAGGTTGGTTGAAAACATGGCTGATAAGGATGTGGAGAAGGAGAAGTCCGAAGAAGATGCACGGAAGAGGTCGTTCGAACGACCGATCACTCAGCACCACTCGAAGAAGACCTAGGGTAGCTGATGTAGACCACACCATACACATAGAGGATCCTGTACATATAGATGATCCCTTTCCGACATTACCTGACAGAGATACAAATACTATACTACATACCGCTGAGGCCGATGTGCATATAGAGGCCTATGTACAAATGGATGATCCGGAAGTAGCCCAAGAGGCTGATTTGCAGGTTGATGCTCCGGCAGTGGCCCAAGAGGCCAATGTGCATCTTGAGGATCCGATAGTGGCCCAAGAGGCCGATGTGCATACTGAGGATCCCACAGTGGCCAAAGAGGCTGATCTTCAGATTGATGCTTTGGCAGTGGCCCAAGAGGCTGATCTTCAGATTAATGATCCGACAGTGGCCAAAGACGTCGATTTGCAGAGTGATGCTCCGACAGTGGCCCAAGAGGGCAGTGCTCATATTGATCCTCCAGAAGTCGACTAAGAGGCAGATGTGCATAATAAGGATGTAGATGTCGCCCAGGCTATTGAGGATTCAACATTGCAAGAAGACCCCGATGAAGTCGACAGAGCAATAAAGAGTATGTTAGATTCTATATCGGTGAGCACTACATGATTTTATTTTAACGGTGTGATCTACCTTCCTTGTATGTTTACTAAAAACATATTTTGTATCGCAGACGCATCTTGTGGCATCAGTGAAGATATTGATGCCCAAGAGGGTGATGGCCAAGGAAGCAAAGATATGGAAGAAAACATTGAATATCTAGTCTGAGTTCTGCTGAGATCCAACTCGCCCTAGCTGTAAGTACATAATAAAGGTTCAACTAGAATTTATGTATTATTCATGTCTTTAAGAAACATTGTTCGATGTTGCAGATTTGTTCTGCAACTGGACCTATTAATTATCCTGGTAGATCTTTAATACCACAGGAAAAGCAGGAAGTGATCGATGAGTGCATTACAAGCCACCTAGAACCATAAGTAATGTGAACATTCAATTTCAATTGTTGCAGTTGTTTTTTAACTTAATGTGAGTTAACGTAAACACTATGTTGTCAATGCAGTAGCGATATTGTGTTGTATAGAGGAGGCAATATGATTGACAAAATAACCCTATCAGATCTTCTGCTGCATAAGTCTCTAGGAAATGAACACATTGATCTTTTTGCCACGCTAAACATTGAGGAGACCTGATTTATACAGGCCTTACCTCTATGTTTCACCTTCATATTTGATAATATTTTTAGACACTAGAATTTGCATGAAATTTTTAAAAATTATGGCTAAACTAAAACTAATGATGTTATTCAGATGCACAAGAAATACGTCGACATCGACAATTTGTTAATCACATAACTGAGGATACTTTACGTGACACGAAGACAATATTGTTTCCAATTGTGCATAATGATCACTGGATTTTGTTGGTTCACGATATCAGTAAGTTTAGATGAAGAATTTACGACTCCCTTCCAAAGCCGACCCATAAAGCTTATGCTCTATAAGTTGTAAGTTAATTCAACTCTTTCAAATATTATTTCAACTTCAAATTAAGACTTATAACATATCATAATAACTCATATTAACACACAAGTTACACTTCACTATTCTAATCATTCATGCAGATCGAAATGTTCACAGCACATAGTGGAGATCTTTTCAAGGCAAAAATCCTCAAATGACCTTATGCAGTAGTATCTGGTGCACCAACACAATCGAACAGCGTTGACTGTGGGATGTTCGTGTGTAAGTTCATGGAAACACTCGTGTTGACCGAAGACCCCGATTAGAAACAATACTTAAATTGGCAGGACGAAATGGAAAGATTCGTAACGTAACTTGCTTATGATATTTGCAACCTGACAATGACATAAATTTATTAATATGGTCGATCTTTCTTACGTATTCCATAAATTTATTAATATTTTAAATGCCGAACACAAGATATAGCAACTGCATTTCTTATCGACTCCACGCTTTTTTTATTGCAACCAAGATATAGCAGTAATGCATCCATCGGGTGGTGAAATTTATCAAACACCTTGGAAAGCTTAGCATGTGGCTGTTTATGTTTAGAAATATGTATGATGACATGTATATAAGAAAAATTTGAAAGTGTAGTTTGTAAACCTGTAAATGTATAGAAAATGGGTGGTACATATGTAAATCTCGCATTTCTAATATCAAGGTGTTACATGCCCCTCAGAAACATAAAATGGTATATATATATATGTTATATATGGTTTTTTCTGAAATATTAGAGTTTAAAATATCTTAAAATATTTGATTTTTTCTGAAATATTAGTTTTATTTTGGAAATTAAAAATATTCAAGCATAAAATCTCTGTATTGCTGTATAGTATAATGACTTGGAAGTACAAAATATTATATTTGTATGCTATAAATAATTTTAATAAAAATATATTAAATTAGAATAATGCGTTTTTTTGGGCAGTAACACGATTTTTTTACGATTTTTTCAACAGTAACACGATTAATTACCGATTTATAGACGGAATATTTCATAATAACATGATTATTTGCCGAGTAAAAACTGTGGTAACACGGTCCGATATGAGAGTCGAACGCGCGGTAACACGAGCAGGATTTTGTAGGTTGTACTCACGTATTATTTACGTGTTATTGGGGGTTATTCTGGTATTATTTACCAGACATTTATGGTTCTATTATTCTGGTGTTATTAACGTATTATAGACGTATTGTTTACGTGTTATCGGTGGTTATTCTGGTATTATTTACCAGAAATTTATCGCTATGTTATTTTGGTGTTATTAACGTACTATAGATGTATTGTTTACGTGTTATTGGGGGTTATCCTAGTATTATTTACCAGACATTAATCGTTCTGTTATTTTGGTGTTATTAACGTATTATAGACGTATTATTTACGTGTTATTAGGGGTTATCCTGGTATTATTTACCAGACATTTATGGTTCTGTCATTCTAGTGTTATTAACGTATTATAGACGTATTATTTACGTGTTATCGGTGGTTATTATGGTATTATTTACCAGACATTTATGGTTCTATCGTTCTGGTGTTATTAACGTATTATGGACGTATTATTTGCGTGTTATTGTAAATTATTGCGTGTTATTCTATTGTTAAGTGTTATTCTATTGTTACTGAACTCCTTTACGGTTGTTATTCTATAATTGCCAGCTTACATAACGAATTTTAATTATCCAAGCAGAGCTATTTGTCATTCATAATATGTACTGAATTATTTCTCCAACAAAATATAAATTAAACAACTTGTCAAACATAAATACATCTATATCAAACAGGGACCTAAACAACAATAAATACATTTATATCATACAGAAACCCAAACAACATATCACTAACTTATGGAATCCATTAGCATTCCAGTGTATGTACTGACTGGTTGTGTTTCAAAGTAATCCTGCAAGACAATGTCAAAACCGGGTAAACTTGAATTGCATAATTCCATTGAAGAACCGACTGAATTAAATAAATTTAACGCACCTGTGTAAGACAATCTGTCAACATTTCTTCGAATATATTAATAGCTTCACGGCTAAATGACCCATATTGTTCCTTTCCTGAAAGCAAAGTTGAAAATTATATCCCAGAAGAAAACAAAACTCAACATACTTAGAAAGAAAGCATTACTCAAGCAACGACTTCTTACTTTTGCATTTCTTAGTTTTTTCCCAATATCCTTTCAATCTCGATGTTGAAACTCCTTTCGGCCTCATCTTTGCGGGGTTGTCAACAGAAAGTCCTAGTTTTGGAATTTTTTTCTTCTTCGTCGTTGTATTATATTCAGGTTTTCTCCCTGCTAGAGCGTCACCAAGGTCAACAAATAGTTTTTTAAAGGTCGTCCACAACAACTCCTCCGCTAAATCATGTCCTTGTGCCATATTTATGAGTTGATACGCAAACTTCTGAGAACTGGACTTGAATAACAATGCACTTGATGAAACATTGTTCACATTGGAATTTCTCATATCTCTACATTCATGCCAATTGTAGATATCCCTTTTAGCATTTTTAGACCACCGCAGTAAGAAATACTTATCTGGAATCACCTTTATTTTCACTACATTGAGTACAAATAGAGCATGGGAGCACAGCAGTCCCATCATCTCAAATTTTTTGCAAGTACATGTAACCTCAGCACTAACTTTGTCGACTAATACAGTCCACGGCTGCCTTGTACCCTCCTCATCCAAACTCATTACATTGTATCTACCCTCACTATCGCAGATAATTCACCGTAAGCCCACATAATCCATTCAGATAGCTCTTGTTCAAACATTGAATAAAGCTTCCTTGTATAGAATGCAGTAGCTTGCCTCAACACGGGATTGATTTTAACCATGGGTGTTGTGACAGACTGACCGCATTTGAAATCTTCATCTTTCTCATTACGACGCCAAGATTTCACGATGGTTTCAAGACCAATGAAACAATCCAATAGAGAGCTAGTTGGTTTTGTAACATTATGACATATATTATTGGTTGACTCACTCCTCTATGTTGATAAGATTCTCATACCGAATACATCATTATTAAATGTTGTTGACCATCTGTGCCTGTGACGATACATTTCAGTCAACCACGTATTATTCTGAAGTTCCCCAACTTCAATCATTAATGACCAAGTTTCTTCGAAATCCTCCTCGGTGTCACACTTACTCATGCATTTATAAAAAAGACCACAGATGCTCTTAGTACGAACTCCACAATTCACCTTTGAAGGAAGTTTTTTATGGATATGTCATTGACATAATTTGTGACGTGTTTGAGGGAAGCACTCTGCAATGGCTCTTTCCATTGTTTGGTCCTGATCAGTAAAGATTGTTACTGGGTGCTTCTCTCCCATTATTCGAGCAAACGATTTGAAAATCCACACGAATGAATCGGTGGTCTCATCGGACAGAAATCCAACTCCAAATAGTACGTTCTGCCAGTGGTGGTTAACCCCCACAAATGGAGCACAGCATAAGTTATATTTATTTAATCTGTAGCTTGTGTCAAATATTATCACATCCCCAAAATAATCATAATCCAACCTGGATAATCCATCACTCCAGAAAATGTTTGTTAGCCTTCCAGACTCATCTATTTGGAAATCCCAAGCAAACATGCTATCACCAGCCTGCCTTTCCATGAACAGCTGTATTAGTGCATTGACATCTCCCTGCTCAATTTTCTCTCTTCTTTCTCTTTGAATGAAATTATGTGCAACTGTCTTGGTGCATTCCAAATTCTCTACACCACCAACCTCCGAAGTAATGAAATTGTATGCATCTGTTGCTCTGATTCCCACACCTGTCATGGATCTTAAGACATTTGCATTCAACTCACTTATCCTTCTGCTCGAACGAAGAAGATGTTTATCACCACTTTCGACCAATGGATGGTCGTGATTTTCAATGAATTTCGCTATCGTCCGGCTGCTCTCAAGGTCAACATCAAATCGAACCATGGCCTTACAACCGGTCCTCGTGTCCGATTTTTTGTACTTAACGCTTTCCATGTTGTTAGGCTCTTTCTTGTAGCCGGCTTTCCCGCATATATAATCTTTGTTCTTCAGCTTCCGGAGTTGGGCCGTAGCTAGTGTGGTCCTTCCGAATGATGAATCCTACGTGATGTGCATAGATACGATAGCTTTCATAAGCTTCTTCCTCATCGCGTACGTTGCTTCTCAAAAACATCTCTGTAATTGCTGGATTGCAAGGTTCTGTAGCCTCACCTGACAGCATATTTGATGAATATATTTATACAAAGTTAGACATTGTCAAAAGAGCATCAAAAAGCCATGATAACACCAACATAACACTTCAATAATGCCATAATAAGCCCACTCCCACACCAGGATAATACTAGAATAATACTACAATATCACGATAATAGGACCAGCATAACACCACTCCCACACCATGATGACACCACCAAATATCACTACATCTTAAAATGAGAGTAACACCATATATTATGCAAGCAAAAACAACAATCCGGCATCAATAACACCAGAGTAATACCAGAATAACACAAGCTAACCACCATAGTGACATCAACAGTAATACCATAATAAAAAAGAATTCCCTGCGTTACAAAAGTACACCAATATCATGATATGATCCTAAACAAACAAGTAAATACCTGCAAATCACAATAATAACACATCAATAACATCATAATAACAAAAAAATAATATGAGCGTAACACCATAATAACCACAATAGCAGTACTATTCAAAGCCATAAACCAACTAAACACCACAATAGCAGTACTATATCAAAGCCATAAACCAAGTAAACATCACAACAACACCTAAGTAACACCTTAAACACAATATTTTATTCAACTTACACAAACTAACACTAAAATAACACCAAAATAACACCATAATAATACAAATGTAACAACCGTAATACCACCAACATATTAATTCATCTTCTTCAAAGAAAACCCTACAGAAAAATCCCAAAACCTATATCAAAGCCATAAACCAACTAAACATCACAGCAGCACCTTAATAACACCTTAAACACAATATTTTATTCAAATTACACAAAATAACACTAAAATAACACCAACATAACACAACAATAATACAAAAGTAACATCCGTAATAACACCAACATATTAATTCATCTTCTTCAAAGTAAACCCTATAGAAAATCTCTAAACCTATATCAAAGCCATAAACCAACTAACGTAAAGAAAAACAAAAAATAACAAGTAATACTCACTTCAGTTGCTTTGAAGTTAAGGGAGAATTATGGGTTCAAATCCTCAGGCATTTCACCGTCCATGGAGAAGTCCGCCGAATCCCTAAACCCTAAGCTATGAATAGAACCTGAGCTCCAAAAAAAATTTCCACCTTCAATCCAACAGTACTATCTTCCTTCGGACAGCAAAATATTTTGACGGAACGGAACAGGCGGGGAATAGATGGGTTAGGGTTTCGGGCCGGGCCTAAAAAAATAAAAAATTTTCTCTCCTGAGCGGGACCCACTGCTCCACGTGGCATCATACGTGGCGGGATGCCACGTGGCGGCGTATAATTGGACTTCGCACGTAGAGGTACGTGCGGAGTCCTGATGGAAAATTTTTCCGAAAATCTTGTATTTGCAGTTTATCCCAATGGACAGTTGAATTTTTACACTAAACTTGAAAAACAGGTCAAGTCATGCGGTCTGCATTTTCGAATAAACATCTTATTTGAATAAACAGAAACTGCCCCAAACACACCATAAATTAATGTGCTAAGTTCTCAAAATATGTGAAATTAAATATATATATTTTTTATTTTCTCGGTGAAATGTTCTTAAAATTTTCTTTCAAATAAAAAATACCTCTTTTGTAACAAATAATCTGAATCGATATTGAATAATTATACAACTTATTAATTATTGGAACTGTTCAACACATCTACTTCGGAGTGCATTCTCTATTTTTTACATTCGTTCAAGTGAGGTGACAATCCGGTAATAACAACGAAAGTTAATGATGTTATTCATTTATTTAACCATGATAAAAAATAAATTTAAGATGATTTAATATTGATTGATCATTATTTAATTTTGTTTGAAAAATGATCGAATGATGATTGAACATTGATATAACATAGATCTACCATGGTCGAGAATGAATTGATGATTGTTTGATTATTGATCACTGATTGTTTAGTTATAGTTTGAAGATGATTCAATCAATCTTTAAAAATGATTTTATTATTTGTTAATTATTTATTATATAAAGATACTTCAATTCTTGTTCGATCTTCGTTCGAATAAAATTTTATCATACTTCTGAACATATTTAATGATGGTTCAATCATCATTCAATTATTATTCAATGATACATTGAGGATGGTTTGAAACTAATTTTATTATTATTTTATTATAATTCAATCAATTTTTTTTAATGGAGGATCATTATTGGAAGATGATCACAGAAAAATTCATTAAGAAATTCATATCTATTTTTGATGAAATTGCACTTTAAAGAAAGATATTTTCTTTATTTTACTGCAGGAATGAAGATTTATAAGTGATGGAAGCAAAAAACATGAAATGGAGCGAATTTGGATCAAAAAGGAAGAAATTCATGCAAATTGAACTAAGTCGCCGATGGCGAAATCGAGGCCGTTGACGGCGAGATTACTAAGGAGAATTTCTGAAGGATTTATAATTACCTCGCCGACAGAGAGCCCGAGCCAAACGACGGCGAGATCACTCTGTTTGAAGACCTTCTAGAAGCCCCGCCGACGGCGAGATCATTTCCTGCCGACTGCGAGATAGTTCAAAATGCAAATACTTTGAACCTGGACACTTTTTGAAGAGATGTTTAAGCACCCCTTGGACCTTTGCCTACCTCTATAAATAGAGGCTGAATTCTAGTGTTTTAAGTGTGTCTCTGAGTCTTCCGTGTGTCTATTTTAGTGAGTCCGAGTGTGTTTATTTATCATTAGTGAGTTTCTTTAGTTTATTCGAGTGTTATTTAGTTCTGTCGTACTAGAAGGAAAAGTCAAAGGAACTTCAAGGAGTCTGCTTGAGGAGGAAAATAAGATAAGTATCTTTGTTATTATTGTTGTTAACTTTAATTGAAATCCATGCTTTGTTTTATTCCCATGCATTCTGAGTAGTTTTCTTAGTCTTTCTCCTTGTTTAAGAAAATTATGCGAATTGATGAAATTAAATAGAAGTACCTAATATATTAAAATAAATTGTGATAATTTTTACTTAAAACATAATTTACTTTTAATCTGGCCAATTGAGTTGTTAAAATATGTTGAATTATCAACTATAGTAAAAATTACATCCAATATTCAGGGAAGTCAAAAGCCTTGGAAGGAGGGTGCAAATAAATAGAGAAATATTAATTATCGGAGGTAGGATTGGAAATTTTAGTGTGACAGACTAAAATATTCAATTTGGTCCTATTGTTTGAGAGCTAAGGTGTAGATGTTAGCCCTCGGGTGAGGGGAACGTGGGAGCTCTTAAGTGGCAGCCAGTATCCTCCCAAACTTCAATCGCAGATTCGTAATCAAACATAGGATTAGTCAATGTTCTTTGCACCTGGACCAAAGGGTAAAGAATAGAAATGCTCCTATTTGTCACAATACAATTTAAGAATTCTATTTAAAATCATCATTCACTTAATTTTCTAAAAACAAGGAGAATGATACTTTTTTTCTGAATTATTTAAATCAACTTTATTTCAAGCATTAGTTTACTTTAATTTGTTTTAGTTACTTTAAATTTCCGTCTACTATATTAGTAAGTAATTCCTTTAAATTTAGCTGATAACAATTTCGTTAAAAACTTCCTCGTGGGATCGATAACCAGGACTCCACTAGAGCCCTGTATTACTTGATACGATACGTATACTTGCGTAGAATCCACATTAAACATTCAATCATTAAATATATATATATATTAAAGCGGAATCAAGTTTTTTGTGCCGTTATTATAACATAAATTACAAACATATTAAAAAGTGGGTCAAGTTTTTGGCGCTGTTGCAGGGGAAGTAAAGAAATTATTTACTAGAGTAACAGACTATTTTAAAATTTATTTTATAAAATTGTTTGTGAAAATTTGGAAACAAAAATTTAATACCATACGATTCAGAATTAGATCGTACAATTAAAAGAATTAGAAAACAAAAAAGAGAAATTATAAATTTAACACAAATGACAAATATTCCTAAAAATGAAAATATCAATCAACAGAGACTATTAAGAGATTATGCCAACTCTACATTAGATGAAATTCATTTAACTATTCAAAACCCTGATGTAGCTGCTAATTCATTTGAACTTAAACCTGCAATTATCCAAATGGTATAAAATAACCAATTTAGTGGTTCACCTACTGAAGATCCTAATTTACATCTTGCTAGTTTTTTAGAACTACGTGCTACTTTCAAATATGAAGGAGTATCTAATGATGCTATTAGACTTAGACTTTTTCCTTTTTCTTTAAGGGATAAGGCTAAAATGTGGTTAAATTCGTTAAGCACTCGGATCTATTAAAACTTGGGGATAATTATCACAAAAATTTCTATCCAAATATTTTCCACCATCTAAAACTGCTAAGCTTAGAAATGATATAACTTCTTTTAGTCAATTTGATGGAGAGTTTATATATGAAGCGTGGAAGAGATTTAAAGAACTTCTTAGGAAATGCCCACATCATGTGTTACCAGATTGGTTAATTATCCAAACTTTCTATAATGGATTAGTAGGATCTTTAAGATCAATCATCGATGTTGCTTCTTGGAGGATCATTAATGTCAAAACCATTTGATGATGCCTATGCACTAATCGAAGAAATGACAACAAATAATTTTCAATGGCTCGCCGATAGAATGAATCCAAAAAATTAGCTAAGTATTCATGAAAATGATGCAATATCTATGTTAGCTTCACAAATCGCTCGTATCTAAAAAATTAGGTCATTTTGGAATGAATTACTCTACAAATATATCGAAGAAAATTCATCCGGACAACTTATAGAATCCCAATCTCAATATGAAACTATTAATGCAATTAACAACAGAACCAATAATCCTTATGCAAATTATTATAATCCTGGATGGAAAAATCATCCTAATTTTAATTGGAATAATAACACAACTAGTCAACCATGGATGAATAATATGACACAAACATTAGGAAATCCATCTAATCAAGGAAATCCTAATTATAAACCTAATTATCCACCTGGATTTAATAACCCACAATTTAAAGATAAGAAATTATCGATAGAAGAATTAATATTAAATATGGGTCAACATTTACAAAATCAAGGAAATCAATTACAAATACAAGGAAACCAATTACAAAATCAAGGAACAGCTATAAAAAATATTGAAACTCAACTTGGACATATCGCTACTGCACTTAATAATAGAATACTCGGAACATTTCCTAGTAATGTGGAAATAAATCCCAAAGACAAGGGAAATGAACAAATTAAAGCGATATAATTACGAAGTAGAAAAGAATTAGAACCTCGAATTCAGAAAGAACTTGAAAGTCAAAAAGAGGAAGTGGAAATTGAAAAGGAAAAAAATCAACAAGATCCAAACTTAGAAAATCCTTTAATCTCTATGAAAATTTTTGTTGAAAAACCTCCACCACCATTTCCTCAATGACTAATTCAGCACAAAAAAGATAAACAATTTGCTAAATTCCTTGAAATTTTAAAAAAATTAACGATAAATATTCCTTTCGTAGAAGCTTTAGAACAGATGCCAAACTATGTAAAATTCATGAAAGATATTCTAAATAAAAAAAGAAAATTTACCGATAATGAAATGGTCGCACTTAGTGAAGAGTGTAGTGCTATTATTCGTAAAAAATTTCCCGAAAAATTAAAAGATGCCTGGTAGTTTCACTTATACCCGCGCTATCGGAGAAAAATTTTATGGAAAAGCTTTGTGTGACTTAGGAGCAAGCATCAATCTAATGCCTCTATCAATTTTTAAAAGATTAGAATTGGGAGAAATTTCACCTACTTCGAGTAACTCTTCGATTAGCCGATCGTTCGTTACATATCCTAAGGGAGTTATCGAAGATGTATTAGTAAAAGTGGACAAATTTATCTTCCCCGTAGATTTTATTGTCTTAGATATGGAAGAAGATAAAAAAATTCCTATCATTTTAGGAAGACCATTTTTAGCCACCGGAAAAGCTATGATCGATGTTCGAAAGGAGAATTAACTATGAGAGTAAATGACCAAAAAGTTACTTTTAATATTTTTAAATCAATGAAATATCCTGCGCTAGAAAAAGATGATGAGTGTTTTCGAATGGAAGTACTCGATCATTTACAAAAAGAACATTTTAAGAAATATTATGAAGAAAAATTAGAAAAATAAAATTTTGAATTAATTGAAAAATCTGAGATAAATGAAGAACTAGATTATATTCAAGAGAAATTTGAATTTTTGGATAACACAGAAAACACTGAAAAAAATATAGTTCCATCGATTATTAAACCTCCTGAACTTGAGTTAAAAATGTTACCTAATCATTTGAAATATGCTTACTTAGGTAATTCTTCAACTCTACCAGTTATTATTTCATCTGAATTAAATGAATCTCAAAAACAAAAACTTTTAGATACATTAAAAAAATATAAGAAAATTTTTTGTTGGACTTTAGCAGATATTAAAGGAATTAGTCCTTCAATTTGTATGCACAGAATTATTTTAGATAATGAACAAAAACCTAAAGCAGACCCACAAAAGAGATTAAATCCAATAATGAAAGAAGTAGTTAAAAATGAAATTTTAAATTGGTTAGATAATGGTATTATATATCCTATTTCTGACAGTGCTTGGGTAAACCCAATTCACTGTGTACCTAAAAAGGGAGGGGTGACCGTCAAAGCTAATGAAAATAATGATCTTATCCCAATAAGACAAGTCACTGGATGGAGAATATGTATTAATTATAGAAAATTAAACACAGCCACCGAGAAAGATCACTTCCCTTTACCATTTCTAGCACCGGATGTTAGATAGATTAACTGGACATAAATATTTTCGTTTCTTAGATGGATATACCGGTTATCATCAAATACAAATTGCTCCCGAGGATCAAGATAAAAATACATTTACTAGTCCTTATGGAACTTTCGCTTTTCAAAGAATGCCTTTTGGATTATGTAATGCACCTGCAACATTCCAAAGATGTATGATGTCTATATTTAGTAAATTAATTGATAATGGAATAGAAGTATTTATGGATGATTTCTCCGTATTTGGAACAACATTTGACACATGCTTAAATCATCTTAAAAAAGTATTTGAAGTATGTGAGAAAACTAATTTAGTTCTTAATTGGGAGAAATATCAATTTATGGTTACGAGTGGCATTGTATTAGGGCATAAAATTTCGGAAAAAGGCATGGAAGTAGACCCTACAAAAATTCAAGTTATAGCTAAATTACCACCTCCAACTACGGTGAAAGGGGTAAGAAGTTTTCTTGGACATGTTGGATTCTACAGACGTTATATTAAAGATTTTTCAAAAATTACTAAACCTCTAGCCAACTTCTTGAAAAGGACAAGAAATTTGAATTTACAACTGAATTCCTGAATGCTTTTGAATTATTAAAAGATAAATTAATTACAACACCTATAATAGTTTCACCTAACTGGGAGAAACCATTTGAGCTTATGTGTGATGCTAGTGATTATGCTATAGGAGCAGTTCTTGGGCAAAGATATGATTCGATTTTCAAAGTTATATACCATGCTAGTAAAACTCTAAATGATACTGAAATAAATTATATAGTTACTGAAAGAGAATTATTAGCAGTTGTATATGCTTTTAATAATTTTCGGCATTATCTAATAGGAACTAAATGTATTATACATACTGATCACTCTGCTATAAAATATTTAATGCAAAAGAAAGATTCTAAACCAAGATTAATCAGATGGATATTATTAATGCAAGAATTTGATTTTGAGATCATTAACAAAAAGGGAACTGATAATCAAATTACAGATCATTTATCAAGATTAGAAAATCATGAATTAACTGATACTGATAATGAAATTTTAGACGGTTTTCCTGATGAACAACTTTATAATATTAATGAGTTGAAAATACCTTGGTATGCTGATATAGTAAATTATATTGTAAGTGACATTTTACCCCCTATGTTAACTTTGCAACAACAAAAAAATTCATTCACGATACTAAAACATACTTTTGGGATGAACCATACTTATATAAGCAATGTAAGGATTTAATCATTAGAAGATGCGTACCTTATGAAGAAACTGAACCAATCATTCAAAAATGTCATGACCTAATTTTGGAGGACATTTTGGAACAGATAAAACTGCGTATAAAATTCTACAATCTGGATTCTACTGGCCTACTCTATTTAGAGATGTATATAGATATATTAAAACCTGCGATAAATGCCAAAGAGTAGGAAACATATCGAGAAAAAATGAAATGCCTCTGAATTTTATATTAGAAGTTGAAATTTTTGATGTATGGGGATTAGATTTCATGGGACCTTTTATTCCTTCATTTGGAAACTCATATATATTAGTAGCCGTTGATTATGTTTCCAAATGGATTGAAGCACAAGCCTTACCTAGATGTGACGCTAAAAGTGTTTCAAAATTTTTAATGAAAAATATTTTTACTATATTTGGAATGCCGAGAATAATTATCACTGATGGAGGAACTCATTTTAGAAACAAATATATTCACAAACTAGTAGAAAAATATAATATTATGCATAAGATATCAACTGCGTATCATCCACAAACTAGTGGATTAGCTGAAGTTTCTAATCGAGAGATTAAGTGTGTATTAGAAAAATCTGTAAACCCTAATAGATTAGACTGGTCTATAAGACTAGATACTGTATTATGGGTATACAGGACTGCTTATAAAACTCTGATTGGAATGACTCCTTACAGGCTTATATAAGGAAAAACTTGCCACTTACCAGTTGAATTAGAACATAAAACATATTGGGCGATTAAAGAATTTAATTATAATATGAAAGAAGCTGGTGAGAAGAGATTGTTGCAATTAAATGAATTGGAAGAATTAAGAAACGAATCATATGATAATGACAGGATTTATAAAGAAAGAATGAAATTATGGCCTGACCGGAAGATTAATCAGAGAAATTTTGAACAAGGACAAGAAGTTTTGCTTTATAATTCTAGATTGAAATTATTTCCTGGGAAATTGAAATCTCGATGGTTAGGACATTTCACCATAACTCAAATATTTTCATATGGAACTATAGAAATTGAAGATCCAAAAACAGGACATAGATTTAAGGTAAACAGACATAGATTAAAACCATATTTCGAAGGTAGAATACCAAATTTTAAAGAGGTTTTAATGCTTAGTTAACCTGATTACTAACTAAATTAGGTCGGGCTGACGACGTTAAACCAAGTGCTTTATGGGAGGCAACCCATAGTAGTCTTTTATTTTAATTATCTACAAATTAGTGAGTCTATATTATTAAAACAAATCTTACTACTCAATTTTTTTATAAGAATCATCATAAATTTGAACCTATATGATGAGATCAGAAAATATTCAGACCAGAGCGAAATTGGACAATTTTACGAAATCTCACAGGCGGCGAGGTCGATTCTCACTGACAGCGAGATCTCGTGCAATATTTGAGTCAGTTCTATAACTAGCTCGCCGACGGCGAGAAACTTCCCCCCGACGGCGAGGTTGTTGAAAATTTGGTTTCTTAAAGATTTTTCGTGCGGTTTTGGATGGATCTAAGCCATTTCTTCGTAGGAAATTATCCCAAATCCAAATTTTCAATGTTTTCTTCCTTAGAAATGACTAGAGACCAATCCTTTCGATCCGAAATGGCCACCAAACTCTTAGAAACCACAAAAACTGAAGTTTTCAACCGAAGAAAATTCGTCAGTTCGGAGGCGCATCGTATCTTCAACAAAGGTTTGATGAAGAAAAGACTTATTAAAGAAAGAGGATTTGTCAACAGAGGAGTAGAGAGTTCCACTACAAAAATCGAAGAAATGATCGCGCAGCGGCATTGGGAGGTATTTTGTTATACAACATCCGCTGTAGTTATTCTAGTAGTTAAAGAGTTTTACTCTAATTTACATGCGATCAACAATGGAAATGTCTACGTCAGAGGAAGATGGGTAACATTTACTCCTTCAAGGGTAAATGAATTATTTTCTATAGAAAATACCTCTGTTTGTCATTATTCCAACTTTGTGTTTTCAAGATACAATATGAACGAAATCTATAGATACCTGACCGACGAACCTGATGATTGGGAATTACGTGAAGGCGGGTATGTCAGTTTTTCTGCATCACTTCTTAACCATGTCTCGAAGCATTGGCATTTCTTTATATCATCAAAATTATTACCTACTATGAGGGTAAATAAGGTTTCAAAGGAATGCGCTATATTAAACTATCGTATTCGAATTGGATTACTATCGATGTTGGATCGATAATAGTAAAGTCTGCATTGGGATTGATTGTGCATGGGTCAGTGCATGGACTTGGACACTCATCAACTATATTTGCTTTATGCAGTCAGTACCAAGTTTCTTATGAGGCTTGGGAAAAAGTACTTTTACCATGGAAACCATTGGATCCTACTGATATGTTTCCAACTTTGGATAACAATGATGAGATTACCATTATTTCGACGTAGCATCACGGAACAATCCTTTAACGAAGACCCTTTACTAATAAAACTAATTTCATTCGAAGAAGATTAAAGGATTGGAGAAAGAATTGCAAAATGTGATGAATTCCATCGACAATATCTCCGATATGTTCGATCACATTGATCGGAGAATGAAGGAGCACTTTGATCATACTGGACATCTGGAGGCCAGTTTTATTCATCTACTAAGACAGATAGGATGGATTAATGAAAAATCTACTTCAGAATTCCCTTTCAGGCCTTTCTATAATTTATTTGTGCACCCGCGTCGCATCAGAAATATCAGAGAAGATGTTAGTTCAGACACTGAAGAGTAGAAGAGATTTCTATGTTTATGTCATACATTTGTGTATATATGTGTTAATTTGGATTTAGTTTTTATTATGAGTCGAACTTTGATTTGATCATCTCAGATTTGATGAGATTATTTGTAATTGTTATGTCTCAGCATTTAGAGTGTTGTGGTGTGGATTGCGATGTTGAGTATTATAGATTTGAACATTTAAGTTAAGTATGTGTTAAGTTGTTAGTGTGAAGTTTGTAAGTCTCATGAATTTCATATATAAAGTTATATTGTTTGTGTTGTGTGAACTTTTTGTGAGTTTTAGTATCTAATCTTCATACTATTATTAAATTAAGTGATCGGAAGATTGATTAAAGGCAAATCGAGGTAAAAAATGATTGACGAATTTCAAAAAATTTAAAATTTTGGGATCTCGCAGACGGCGAGAATTATCTCGCCGACAGCGAGAAAACCCGCTGACAGCGAGACCGATCTCACCGACGGCGGATTTTTCCATAAACTTTTGCCTT
Source organism: Papilionanthe hookeriana x Papilionanthe teres (assembly GCA_022702705.1). Classification (NCBI taxonomy): domain Eukaryota; kingdom Viridiplantae; phylum Streptophyta; class Magnoliopsida; order Asparagales; family Orchidaceae; genus Papilionanthe; species Papilionanthe hookeriana x Papilionanthe teres. The sequence goes on from CM040434.1 coordinate 41,662,998, forward strand.
ATCAAATTAATTAGCTCGCCGACAGCTAGATCGCTAAAATACCTATATTTGACCGGTCAACCGACACTATTCATCATCCCTTTCCTCAAATTTTTGAAAAAATAAACCTAGGGCTTGAGAGATCTCGGATTTGAAGTGATTCCAAGACTTTTTGAACATGATTTCATCTTCTCTTAGTAAGAGCTTCACTCCTATGCAAAAATTTTTTATTTTTACCATGGATTTCTTCTACATTGGGAAATTTTAGAAAAATTCGAAATGTGGAGAAATTACTTGGAAGAAATCCATGGAGATTGATTTAAATCGATTTTAGATGTTGTAGGAAGCCATCTTATTAATATTTGGAAGTTTAGTTAGAATTTTTTGTGATTTTTATAGATCGAACGAATGGCTCCTCGACAAAAAAGAAGAGTGGATTACGACAACGACGTGATTCATTAATGCACGAGCACAAAATCGATATTTTGAAAATATTCAAGGAAGGAAGTGCATTGCGGATCGAGTTTTCAAGAATCCAGGAGGAGAAGTGGAGCGAGTTATAAAGGAACGAGGATGGGAAAACTGTTGTTATGTTTCAAATAGAGCAGCTGTGGAAGTAGTGAAGGAATTCTATGCGAATTTGACGGCAATCGAGGATGCACCGGTAAAGGTACGGGGATTTATGGTTGAATTCAGCGCTGCAAGAATAAACTTGTTCTATGAAGTTCGTGATCTGCATACTAGCGAGTATGATACTTTTGGTACTGCGGAAGGACCTCTGGAAGAAGTTATAGACTTTCTCACTGACGGGAAAGGAGTTTGGAAGATCAAGCAGCGGGATAGGGTAAATTTCCCTCTCTCTATGTTAAATGCATTCTCTAAAGCCTGGCATTATTTTATTTGCTCTACATTGTTACCCACTTATCACCATAGTGAGGTAATAAGAGATAGAGCAATTCTAAATTTCTGTATTCAGAACAATAGGAGCATCAACATAGGTAATATTATTTATAGAAATATCTTAGCCACTGCTCGAAGTGAGAGTGGAGGAGGATTGGGATATCCTGGTTTGATTTTTGCACTCTTCCAACTCTCTGGAGTTGAGGCAAGAGAAGATGAGGAATGGATAGAGCCCATGAAACCTATCACTCCCACCAATATTAAGACTTATGAATCCCATGAGGGATGGAGATCGAGAACGAGGAGTTACATGCCTTCATCAAGTAGAGATATCCCCTCTACCAGTTATGATCCTCCTCAGCCTACCACCCCTACCCTTTAAGATCTGATGAATGAGTTGACCTTGAGTTGAAGAAGTTTTGAGCAATTTGGAGAGACTATGGAGAGAAGATTTGATCATTTGGATCATAGGATTGATGGATTGGAAAGAAGACATGATTACGATAGTGAATATCTCCAGCGTCATTCAGAATATGAATTTGCCTACTACGAAGCTGAACTTCTCTATAGGAGTGGTGATTTAGATGTTGTCTTTCCCGAGTGCCCTCGCTATTCACAAGTATCGACTGCTCGACCTTCTCGGTCCGTAGATCAAGGAGATGACACAGCTTGGGATTTTAATGCAGAAGATTAGAGCCTTTGTTTAGTTTATTTAGTTTGTTTAGATTTGTTGTTTTGAAAACTTTATCATTCTGTGTAAAATATTTCAGTACTTTCTGTAGACTATGGACTTGGTATGTTTGTTTGTTTGCTTAAGTTGTGATATTAGATTTCTTATGTGTGTTAATTTAGTTTGCAAATTTTTATATATATAGGATGTTAGTTTAAGTTTTTATAAGTTATGAATGTTAACATTGTTTAGGGTGTTTTAATATGTTTTAAAATAGATTAGTTGATTGTATGTGTAGTAATAGATTAAATTTTCAATTGTTATGTTTGATACTTATTTTAAAAATTTTCACCCCAGCATTTCTTTTAAATATTATATCTGTGTGGAAGAATACTAACAATGCAGGTTACCGTAAGTAATAAAAAAGCTCGCAAAAATTTCAAAGAAAAGAAATACCTAAAGCTCAAAGGTATGATGAATTTTACTATATACTTTTCCTTTTTCATTATTTAGTATAGATAGAAAAATTTAAGTTTGGGGGAAGGTAAAAATACAAATTTAATTATTAAAATTGTTCTCAATTTCTATTTTCAAAAATTATTATTAAATGATTTTCTATAAGTAGTTTTTCAATTCCATAAACATGAATTACTTTATTTAATTATTATATAAAGTTAAATAAAATGTTTCTACTAATTCAATTAATTAATAGAATAAGATATTTGGTTAAAAGGAATAAGAATATAGTAAACTATTTAAAGTAAGGAAAACTATATTCTAAAAATTGAAAATTCTTAAGTATTTAATAGAAAAAGAAATGATAGAAACTCAATGAAGTAAAGGCTATGAAATATATATAAACAAGGAAATATTTTAAGTTTCAAATTTAGGAAGAGAAATTGAAGTTCAAAATTATTAACAAGCTATCTAGATACAGTAATCCTCACTTGAAAAAGAAAAAGAAGAAAAATGATTGAAAATCAATCCAAAAAGAAAAAAAAGAAAAAAAGAGGAAAAAAAAAGAAAAATATAAGTGATGAGAAGCTTGAGGAGATGCCTTATCAAAAATTGGCTTCAATGGATTCAACCTAAAAGGTAGAACTTAATTATATTTCTAAACTTATATATATATATATATATATATATATATATATATATATATATATATATATATATATATAAGTATTTTACTAAATAGTGTTTTCTGAACTTCCTATCATCTAAATATCTTAAGTAATTTACTCTTTTAAATATAATCATTCTTGAAATAAATAGAAAACAAAAAATCTTAGACTTGATAACTAGATAATCTTATATCTATAAAGTTAATTTAATTACTTAGAAATATTTCTATTCAACTTTACTATAATATTATTTAAATTTAATTCATAGTATATCTGAATTGAAAAATTCTATTACGAAATCATTATTTTTTATTTAGTATTAAAATTACTTGAGGACAAGTAATAATTAAGTTTGGGGATTTTGATCACAGAAAAATTCATTAAGAAATTCATATCTATTTTTGATGAAATTGCACTTTAAAGAAAGATATTTTCTTTATTTTACTGCAGGAATGAAAATTTATAAGTGATGAAAGCAAAAAACATGAAATGGAGCGAATTTGGATCAAAAAAAAGAAATTCATGCAAATTGAACTAAGTCGCCGACGGTGAAATCGAGGCCGCCGACGGCGAGATTACTAAAGAGAATTTCTGAAGGATTTATATCTATCTCGCTGACAGCGAGCCCGAGCCCGCCAACGGCGAGATCGCGCAGTTTGAAGACCTTCTAGAAGCCCCGCCGAAGGCGACGGCGAGATCATTTCCCGCTGACTGCAAGATAGTTCAAAATGCAAATACTTTGAACCTGAACACTTTTTGAAGAGATGTTTAAGCACCCCTTGGACCTTTGCCTACCTCTATAAATAGAGGCTGAATTCTAGTGTTTTAGTGTGTCTCTTGAGTCTTCCGTGTGTCTATTTTAGTGAGTCTGAGTGTGTTTATTTATCATTAGTGAGTTTCTTTAGTTTATTTGAGTGCTATTTAGTTTGCTGTACTAGAAGGAAAAGTCAAAGGAACTTCAAGGAGTCTGCTTGGGGAGGAAAATAAGATAAGTATCTTTGTTATTATTGTTGTTAACTTTAATTGAAATCCATGCTTTGTTTTATTCCCATGCATTCTGAGTAGTTTTCTTAGTCTTTCTCCTTGTTTAAGAAAATTATGCGAATTGATGAAATTAAATAGAAGTACCTAATATATTAAAATAAATTGTGATAATTTTTACTTAAAACTTAATTTACTTTCAATTTGGCCAATTGAGTTGTTAAAATATGTTGAATTATCAACTATAGTAAAAATTACATCCAATATTCAGGGAAGTCAAAAGCCTTGGAAGGAGGGTGCAAATAAATAAGGAAATATTAATTATCGGACGTAGAATTGGAAATTTTTGTGTGACAGACTAAAATATTCAATTTGGTCCTATTATTTGAGAGCTGAGGTGTAGATGTTAGCCCTCAGGTGAGGGGAACGTGGGAGCTCGAAGTGGCGACCGCATCCTCCCAGCTCTAGCCGCGATTCGGTAATCAAACATAGGATTAGTCAATGTTCTTCGCACTCGAACCAAAGGGTAAAGAATAGGAATGCTCCTATTTGTCACAATACAATTTAAGAATTCTATTTAAAATCATCATTCACTTAATTTTCTAAAAACAAGGAGAATGATACTTTTTTTGAATTATTTAAATCAACTTTATTTCAAGCATTAGTTTACTTTAATTTGTTTTAGTTACTTTAAATTTTCGTCTACTATATTAGTAAGTAATTCCTTTAAATTTAGCTGATAACAATTCTGTTAAAAACTTTCCTGTGGGATCGATAACCAGGACTCCACTAGAGCCCCGTATTACTTGATACGATACGTATACTTGCGTAGAATCCACATTAAACATTCAATCATTATATATATATATATATATATATATATATATATATATATATATATATATATTAAAGCGGAATCAAGTTTTTGGTGCCGTTGTTATAACATAAATTACAAACATATTAAAAAGTGGGTCAGAAGACGTTTTGATCACTATTCATTGATTGTTTGATCATTATTGAAGATGCTTCTAATAAGGATTAGTCCTTCTTTATTTTTTATTTGCTTGTCATTTGATCATAATTCAATCATCATTCGGAGATTATTTGATTATCCTTCAAAAATGATTTGATCTTTATTTGAAAATTATTCAATAATTATTAAAAGTTGCTTCAAATAAGGATTGATCCTTATTTGATTTTTGGTAATTTATTATTTCTTCATGGTTTGATGAACATTCAAAAATTATTTGACCATTATTTAGAGTTAGTTTGATCTTTATTCAATTATTATTTGAATGTGCTTCAAGAGGGTTAGATCATTGTGTGTTCATATTTTGAAAATACTTCCAGGCCAGATATATTGCACATAGTATGGTCGAGGGGGTGGCTAGCCCCCTAAAACCGGCTAACCACAAAGTAACTCAACCAATCCAGATTGCCTAGACATGGTTGAGGGTGTTGCTAGCTAACCATAAAGAGATTCAACCAGTGTTTCACATTAATTTTTGATGTCACGAGTGTTGGGTGTCCACCTACATGACTTAGAAGGGTCTGTGATTCGTCCATAGCATCTGGTAGCTCAAGACACCAGTTCGAGACCTTCTGGTGCTTATTCGGGGCAAGTGGCTAGTTTCGGTTGTGATTCAACCCTACCCGGGAAAATTCCCTACGGGAGGCGCATTTGGGATGGGAAGTGTGGTTGGTGCTTAATTTGATGATTATATGTCACGTCCACCCGGAGCCTCCCACGGCCATAGGAAGTCACGGAGTCCACCTACGTGCGCTATGGGAAAATTAGGGTTCGGGACACCCTACCTGCATCGCGGTTCAAGATGACCGTTGGCACTGATTTCTCTGGTGAATGACTAACCAAAACACTGAAAGCCTCGTTGTCGCAAGGAACTCATCAGAAGCCTCGGGAGTGATGTAAAATGACTATTATGTTCTCACTTTTGAAGCTTCTTGAGCATCAATTGTGGCCTTTTTGGTCAGTGTGGAGGGGAGGTGGTCGCTTAACCTAGCAGCCCTCTTCACTCTTGAAGAAAAAGCCAATTTCTTGGAGAGGAGGCCATTTTTTGTTATGAGAGCTTTTGGAGTGGTGAGGGCTTCTTCTTCCTTCGTGAGCTAGGGTTTTTCCTCCTCTTCCACTTCTTCTCCATTTTTCATCTCCTTCTTCTTCTCCATCTCCTCTTTTGAGAATCTTCCACCTTCTTTAGGGCTTGGAGTTTTGAGGGATTTCATTGAAGGGGTGAGCTAAAGGTTAGGATTTTCTCCACCTCTTCTTCTTGCGTGTGTTCATCTTCTTCTCTAGTGAAGTTTCTGAGGAGTACGTCTAGGAAAGTGTCATCCTAGCTTGGGGAAGGTAACTCTATCAAACTCTCCGATGAGGAGAGCTTCTTCATAACTATGGGAAGGACTCGTGGGCTTACCTCCTACCTTCAAGGAGAGAATCTTCCTAAACTTAGGTGGACGTCGTGCAAACTTCATGGTGGCAAGAATCCCTCCCCTTTGCACTTCCTTTCCATAATTAACCCTAAATTTTAGTTATGGTAGGCATGTGGGTTTGATCGCCGACACGGGGTGTGTGCGTCGGCATGAGCCGGCACGACTACATGCCTATGTGATAGATCTATGGACTTCTTAGAGCGAGCCTTTAAGTTAGGGTTTTCCATGCACGACCAATTATCCTTCCATAGAGCCGAGTTAATCCATTTTGTTGTAAACCCTAGCACACATCCCATGGGTTGGAACCCCCTTACTCCCCTTGCTTTGGATTCCCCAATTTTCCTTGGAGAAATAGGGAGGTTAGGCTTAGCAAACTGAGAAAATCTTTGAGGTTAGCCTTTGGGGTTTTCTAAAATTTGCAAAAGCTTTACGACTAGCCTAATCTCACGACGGTATAGAGAATTACCCCACTTAAAACCTGGGAGAAACTCCCCACACCACTCGCCAAAGCAGGAGGCGGCAATGCCGCACATCTAAGCGCTAAAACCTAGGTTTCCTATGTTAGATCGTTAGGATGGGCATGGCTCACTATTGCATGTGATTATTTGCACATCATTGTTTTCACTTGCATGACTTGTTTGTAGCATGTAACATGTTGCATGTTGCATATTGCTCTTGCACTCGTGCCTCGATTGGCCATCCCAGACTGGTCGACACCACTTCGTGCCTCGATCGGTCATTCTTGACCGTAGGCACCACTTGTGCCTCAATCGGCTACCCCAGCCGGTTGGCATAACACTTAGGTTTAATTACCCCAGCTCGGTCAACCAAACACTTGCACCATTACATTTTTCGTGCGTGCATGTGTGTGCTTGCTCACTTGCATGTTGCATCGTTTGCTCTCAAGACCATCATCATCTGTTTAAGCTGCACATTTTTTTTCGGTCACTGCCTCACCGATATACTGCCACCACGACATGTCCATCCTTTTGGGTCACTGCCTTCTCGACATACGCTCTTTAGGTGGCTGCCTCGATGGTATGCCCATCCTTTCCTGAGTCATTGTCTCCATGGTATACTCTTTTCCATCACTTGTGTGATTTGACTTATTGAATTTTTATTTGCTTGCTTGTATGGATAGTGAGCCAGACTCATTATGAGAGTAACTCTCGTGTCGGTTGTGATGTCTTAATGAGCATTGCTCGTCAGGTTGATCCGGAGGAGCATGTGAGTTAAGTCATCGAGATTGGCACAATTATGACAGTGCTAAGGATGCAAGGGATCTAACTCGTGTCACTTTACATGTTACGAATCCGCATTTAGTGGCCATTATTTTAAAATTATATATATATATATATATATATATATATATATGGGGAGCATAATAAATAAAATATATATATATATATATATATATATATATATATATTCTATTTATTATGCTCCCCATATTTTAAACTATGCACGTAGCAAACTAGGCCATATGTAAGGCTAAATCTTTTAAAATTCATTTTGGGTAACACCTTTTAGATCCTTTGGATCCTGAGGGAGGGGCTGGTGTGGTAACCCTGTCAAGGTCATACTACACTCAGAGACTTACCCTACACATAGATACTAGTTACCATAATTATCATTAAATGGTGTTCTAAGCAAGGGTTTAGGATGCTAGGTAGTCTTTTTGATGCCTCTGGCTATTGTTCTATGATATTTTCTTGTTCTTGCAATAACTGCGCGTCACCTTTTATGCTTTTTTGTGTTTTTGCATGTTTGTTGTACATGATAATATAGTTGGGCAGTCTTCTGTAGAGTGTCATGCCTATATGTACACACACACAGGTGCTAATAAGGGGGAGCATGTAATGATTTCGAACCCTTTACTTGCAAATGTTATTAGCTTCCCAAATTACAAGGCACAACTTATTTTGCGTTACATGGTTTGCCCTACTAATGTTGTTTTCATTACAGGCCAAGTCTTTATCTTCTCTTTTCAATGTATTTGATAGAGTCATTAGACTGAGTTTGTATCAGAAATAAGGTAGGGGCACAAGTTCCAAGGTAGACAATGCATTGAAACCCGTGATGAGGACTAGGAGCAGCATCTCATATCTCGTACCTTAAGTCTAAATTTTATATTTTTGTATAGACTTAAGACCGAGCATGTATATGCGGAGTCCAGCTTCTTTTTCTACTTTCCTGGGATATGTTACAGACCCCGTGACGTTTTGGCCTCTTTTATATATTTTGGAGTGCTTTCCCTTTTGAGTGTGTGCATGCCTGAATTGTTTATATTGTTTATTTCTATAAATCTGGGATCTCATGGAAAATATAATCTATGCTCATTAAGGACCCTAAAGTATAATTTTTCTACTTAAAAATTCTAATAAAATATTAAGTTAAATCAAAATTTAAGATTAAATGATTCGGGACTTTTCAAAACCTGTCTTCTTAAAATGAATCGCATGCATGACTATCACCTCAATCATGTTTTAATAGGGCCTCCACCTTTAGGATTGTGATAAATAACTACATCATGTTGCATGCCCCAAGGAGAAGCCCCTGTGCTTCTCTAATCCAACTGGCCCAGCATAGCTTTTTACATAGGAGGCTGTCTAGTACGCCTAGAGTATTAGAAGGCTCCCCGACCTAGACGGGTGTAAGTCCTTTTGTTTTGAAGTGTTTGCAGCTTTGTAGCTGGACCTCTTCTTCTTCCTTCTTTCTCGAGGCACCCTTGCTATCTTGGTAGGTATAAGTCACACTTTTCAGAGCTCCAGGTGATAGTCATAGAATATATTCTCTTTCTTTTGACCTTAGGGCTACTGAACCCTACCTGACGAATGCTAGTATATTTATACGTATGGTAATAAGAATATAATTATATTTATGATATAAAATTTCCTTCTTTATAAAGATAGCAAGAACTTGATTTCAATGTTAATAAGAATTCAATGGTTATATTTAAATTTAGGGATTCTACGCAAGTATACGTATCGTTATCAAGTAATATATGACTTTCTGATTAAGCCCAAAATATCGATCCCACGAGGAAAAGTATTGGATATTTAAAAGATAAAAATGTTTTAGTTCACAAAATCTATTTAGGAAAAGACACTTACTTAGACAGTTTTAGATAGTAAAAAACTTAAAAATGTGATTCTTTTTGGTATTTTCTTAAATAATGAAATAAAGTGAACAATTAATTAACTATAACGAGTTTTTTGTAAGGTTAAAGAAATATAGATGAAAATATCTTTTTCCTTATCATGAATAAGTAATAAGAGCAAATAGGAGCAATAATATTCTTTACCCTTACTAGAGATGTTATAAAGAACATTGGCTAGTTTAAAGTTTAAATAGTTTTGAAGACAAGTTAGGTAGATAAGATACTAGCTCTCACTCTAGATTACCCTCTTTTTCCTCCACCTGGGGGCTAACATCTCGCATCAAAACCTAAAACAATACACCAAATTCGGGGCTTTAGTCTATCACCCTAAAGTCCTCTAATTCTACACCCATCAAAATATATTTCCTTATTTATTTTTATAAATTATATGAATTACTTTCTCATCCATACAATCTCATGTGATTTCTACCAATTGTTGTTTGAGACAATACCTAATAGGATCTTACATATTCTCAAAATAAATGTTAACATCTTAATTAGCCAAATCAAGAAGTAAATGAAGTGCAAGGATTAAATCAACACAACTTCTTCCAACATTAAAGATCAATACTTCCACAACTTCCATCCAACACTTAATTACTTTTCATTTTAAGGAAAAAGATAAAAAAAACTACTCAGAATCCATGGAGAAAACACAAGAATAAGTAATTTTAAAAGTAGAAATCATGTAAAAAACACAAGGAGTCTCACTTAAAACCAAAATGATTTACAAAGATAAGAACTTATCTCAAGTTTCTCTCCACCAAACTCTTGAAGTTCCTTTGAATCTTTTCATTTCTCTTACTTAGAAATCTCTACTCACCTTCCCTTTCACTATGATGGAAATAAGTGTGAAGAAACCCTAAGTAAGAATCATACAACTTCTTTCTATAACTACTCTCGCTAATTACTCTAATTCTACTTTCTAACCGCCGCTTTTCTCTCTTTTAAATCTTCTCTTTTATATTTTCTCAAAAGGTGTCTTGGCATCTCTTAAAATGTATCCATATTCAATGAATCTACCCAAGAGATGCATTCTTTCAAGTGAAATTTGAATGTATTTTAGCGCCCTTGATCAGTTACCACATTTGTACCAAAGGGTGCCTCAAACATCTCTTCAAAATTCGCCAAAAAATCCTTAAAATTACAAAGTAACTACCCTGCGCTTAGGCACAGGGCTTTAGCTCTTAGGAACGACCTTCTTTGTTTGTTGGCGCATAGGTGACAGATCTGGGCGCTTAGGAGCCTCAATTCATTTTAACACATTCTTCTTTTTTTCTCCAAAATTGATCTTTTTTCACTCCTTTTGACATATTTAGTTCTTTTAATTGTACTTGAAAGAAAACACACAAATATCTTTTATTAGAGTGCAATATCATCAAAAATAGGTATAAAAATGTATATAAAAATATTATATATTTTAGGTATATCAGCTACTGAGGTTCCTCGTGGACACACAATTCACGGATTGCTGACTAGGGATCTTAAGACGTGTTGGGTCGACTACCTTCATGACCAGGTATATTTAGGGTTCTAGTGGCTTGGAATGACGGGTTCGTTGTACCTCGACCTAGCCACATTTACCTTTTAGGATCCCTTCCTTTGACTACCACTGTTGAGCCCTTTCTCTCCTTTGACGCCGTTGAATCATTTTATAGGCTCGATGCCGATGAGGTGCCGCCCATTTAAGATATGATGATTTGTTTTCTGCCCTTATGGTCTGGATGTGCATTGACACATAAGCACACCCCCATTGAAATGATTATGGTTATTTCTTTGGCCTCGTATGTCGGGGAGCCGTTATCCGCTCGGGATGTGAGAGACTCACTCTATGCCTGATGGCTTAGCGAGAGCTTTAAAGCATCATGGCGCTCCCACATGGAATAACCTGCCTTTTATGACTTATAACCCAGGTTCATGATAATAAAGTGAAACCCTTTTACCTAGAGTATTATTGGGTATCCCTCATAATGTAATTAACCAGTAGTGGTATGTCCCTCTCGGAGACTATTAACTCTAAAACAAATATTCTTTTTGGTTCTCTAGTTATAGGTGGCTTACATAGGGATTCTCTTCATGTATGTTGTGCTTTAAAGTATTTCGATCCGATCTTGTTTGGGTTTATACTCTCAATCCATCATATGAGGATAACCCCCATATAAGCCTTTTGTCACTTTTATTTTTATTTGTTTGTCTATTTATTATCGTATATCCTCTTGCTATTTTATTCCTCTCCTCTTAGAATCCTTTATATGATTTAGGAGGTAGATTTATTTGAATAGGGGAATTATATGACAACACATAAATAGACAAGCTGACGATTCTAAGATGCTAAAAAGAGCCAAGAAAAATAAGTTGGTAACTCCGAGATGCTAAAAAGAACCAAGAAAAACACCAGTACAGAACTACAGGGCATGGATGAGGAAAGTTCTGCCTGACTTCATTCTTAACGGTAGATCGATCTGGCTATGGTATCTTTCAAAATGATTGAACAATGAGAGCCTCTACTTGACCACATTCGAAATGGTAAAGGAGTAGGCTTGATCATCTCGTGTGACCACAAGTATCCTACTATGCCTCTCCTAAAAGGGACTTTGATTGCGATTTTAACTGATCTCTGATGTGATATTTTTGTAGGTGTTATAAATGTCTTTTAACACTGTAACACACATGGCATCTAAATTAAGAAATATGCAGATCAAGCACAATAACGTATACTTCAGAATAAAAATTTTAATCTTTTAAAGTCTTTAAGCTGCCACACCTAGTTGATTAAAGTATACTTTGATTTTAAATCGTCACTATGATGCGAACACCAAGTATATGTATCGCTCAAGTAATAAAAGGGTTCTAATGGAGTCCTAAGTATCAATCCCACAGGGAGGTGGTAACTTCTGTGATAATAATGCAAAGACACAATATTTAAATTATATAAAACTCATGTAAGAAAGGCAAGTTAAAATTGATTTAATGTAGCTAATGGAACTAAGTTTAATAAACTAATCTCTAATCTTCAAAATTAAATTTACTAAGACTAAACTAAGATTTTGTGATGAAGAGTTCAAGTTTAAGAAAGTATCATTCCCCTTTATAATGAGTTTATAATTAGTGAATGAATCTAATTGTTATAAATTGTGTTTATCAAATATGAGCATTTCTATTCTTTCTCCTCTTTAAGAGAGAAAAAGAACATTGTCTAATCCAGTGTTTGGTCCCTAAATCTGCAGTTAGGCTGGGAAGATATTGTCTCTCACTCCAAAATTTCCACGCTCCTCTCACCTGAGGGCTAACATCTTACTTTAGTTTCCAAACGCCTAGACCAAATTGGGGATTTTAGTATGTCACCCTAAAATCACCAATTCTACGCTTATCAAAGTGTATTTCCTTATTTATTTGCACTTAACTCCTAGGAGTACATTCTCATTCATGAAATCAAATATGATTCTTACTCTGTTGTAGAAAGCATAGTCATTTTGGATCGTATGTTTCACAACAAATTTTAACAATTCAATTGGCCAGATTGAAAAGTAAATGAAGAACAAATTTTGAATCATCACAATTTTAAATATTTAAATATGGCATAACAATCTTGATTCTTCACATGACTATGTCTCATTGTAAGGAGAAGGACAATGAATACTACTCAGAATTCATGAGGAAGCTACAACAAAAACATGGATTATATATATATATATATATATATATATATATATATAAAAGTTTACAAAACAAATAAAGAAAAGAACACAACTTATCTCAATCTCTTCCCCAAGCAGATCCCTTTAAGTTCATTTGAATCTCTTTCTCTCTTTACAATATCACACAATTCTCTCTTAGAACTGTAATGAAGAAGAAATTTCTCACTTTCTCTCTACTCGTATAACTCCTAGAGAAAAACTTCTCTAAACTCTCTCACAAAACAACACTTGACTCACACAACAAAGACCAAAAGATAAAGAAATGATAAAGGACTGACTAAAGACTCTTATTATGTTATAAAAGCACTCTTTTATAATGTAAGGATAAATTTCCCAAGAGTTTCCTCAAGCACCCCTTCAAAATGCATCCAAATTTAATGAAATTTGGAGGATAACCATCTAGAGTTAGAATCTGGATTCTAGCGCCATTCACGCAGCACTGTTTCTGCTCTCTCTAAATTGGTGTCATTGGCAACAGTTCTGGCGCCATTGGCGTCAATGTAACTACGAAAATTGCATCATTTGACTCTAAATTTCCTCCTTTGTTCCTCCATTTTGCCTCAAGTGCCTAGATCTATAATACCTACATCAAAACATGAAAATACATTTATTTAAAGTGCAATATAACCAGTTTTAAGCATAAAATGCATTTATAAAATAAAACATTTTTTTTGTGTATCAAAATCCCTCAAACTTAAGCATTACTTGTCCTTAAGTAACTGTTTTACTATAAAAAATTATATATATGACTTATGTTAGAGGGCTTTACTTCCAAATTGCTATAATTTTTGTTTAATAAATATTATAGTACGATCTAAGAAAAGTTTTTAATAACTTAGGCTAAAACTAAAGTATAAGAGCATCTAGCAATCAAGTTTAAGATTTCTGCTTTTACATTCATTTTAAGAAGAATTACAATTTGTCATATTAAAAATACTTAGAAGATTCATATGAAAAATAATTTCATGAGAACTTTACTAGTAAGGATGCTAATACATAAATACAAGTTTAGAAATGTATTCAAGCCCTTTTCCTCAAGATGATTCAAGTGAAGCTAATTTTTGGTAAGCCATCTTCTCAAGTTTCTCCTCACATATTTTTCTTTTTTTTACATTTCTCTCCTTTTTTTTTCTTTTTTTTAAGGATCATATTGAATCATTTCTTTTGCTTCTCTTTTTCATGTGAAAATTGCTATATCTGGATAGCCCTTCAATAATAATTTTAAACTTCACTATCCTTTTCTTAAAGTTAAAAACTTCTCACATTCCTTCACTTTATAAATTCATATTAGCTTTGAAGATTTTTCATAAAGTCCCACTCTTTTCTTCTTTTATGTATCCCTAAGATTCTCAATATTTCAAAAGTACAATTTCATTTACTTTAAATAGAAAAGGAGTAGTCTTATTGTTTCATAGTAAGTATCTTAACTCCTTAGTTAACATTTATTATTAAAGACTTCTACTTAAACTTACTATGATATTTAAAAACATAAATATAGTAATCTAAAGTTATCCTATAATACCAAAAGTCATGTAAAATTAATTTTTTTTTTAATATAGCTAATTGAGGACAAATAAAGTCTAGTCTTAAGAAAATATTTCTTTCCCCCCAAAGTTAAATTTTTAATAGGTAAACATTTAATTCAGAAATGTAGGTGGAAAGAAAACATTAAATGCATATAATAATACTAACCTTTTGTATTGATACTTTGACTTCTTGCAGGTACAAATTAAAGAAGGTGTATATCACTAGGTTAAGTTTCATAAAACATAATATATAACAGAGATTTGCTAATTAAAGGAGAGTTTTAAACATAAACAATAAATTTAAAAGAAACATACAACAAAAAAAAAAATCTTACTTTCAAATGACATGTTCTACAACACAATTTGCTTTGCTTAAAAACAAAACTACTAGCTAACAAAGACATAAAAATAAACCAACTACAAACTAAAGAAAGAGCAATAAACTATCCATCAACCTCTCAAGCATCATCATCTGCTTCATCATCTTCTTCTTCTTCTTCCTCTTCTTCCTCCTCTTCCTCATCAAAATTATCACACACATGAGGCGTAAAGCTGGGGCAAGAAGGGAATTCCACAGTATGATCAACCCTCATATATCTTGTCATAGCCTCATGATAAGAAATATCTAACTGATTTCTTCTATGCATGTACTCATTATTATTAATATTTTGAGATTCCA
This sequence comes from Papilionanthe hookeriana x Papilionanthe teres, assembly GCA_022702705.1. Lineage (NCBI taxonomy): Eukaryota > Viridiplantae > Streptophyta > Magnoliopsida > Asparagales > Orchidaceae > Papilionanthe > Papilionanthe hookeriana x Papilionanthe teres. Next base: position 41,678,160 of record CM040434.1, read on the forward strand.
AAACACTTATTAGATTTTGCATTGCCACTACATCTCATTGTTGAATCATTAACTGATCCATGACATCTCGAAGATAAAATGTATCAGAGGTGGAAGGTCAAGAACTAGATGTAGAAGGTATATCGCTACTTCCACCTCGAGCTCTCCATCCAACATGTGATTCATACTTATGAACACTGGGTTTACTGATAGGTTTTAAAGGTTGTAATCATTCTTCATGTCTATTAAAATCTACTCTTGATTGTTCGCATAAAGTGAAAATTAGGGCAGGATAGCCTAAACGTCCAGTAATCCCTCTTTAGAAATATTGATGACACTCCAATGAATGAGAGAACTAATATCAATACTCTTCATTTGTTGAATGCAAAAATTTTGTATGGCTCTCTTTTTAGTCACTTCACTAAGATGATTTGATGGAAGCAGTCTTGCAAAAACGAAGTAATTCCATGCTTTAGACTGTGGATTTAACATAGAGGTGGAAAATTTTACCTTATGATTATTCTTTAATTTCAAAGCTCCTTTTCCATTGGCCAGGAATGCAATAACTTCATCGAGAGATGAATCAGAAGCTACTAATGTTGAATACTCACAATGAATCAGTTCCTTAACTGATATAATGTGTTGATCCGTTCTCGAGTGAATTCGAAATTCTTCCCATGCACAAATACATGCTCATACGAAGTCTCCCGGAGGTTGGCATAAAACTCATGTGCAATGGGAATAACGACTACTGCTGTGAAGTAGCAAAAAGTTTCCCAATTCCTTATTACAATCAATCTCTCGATCGAACCTCTCAGGTTGTAAAATGCACGTTCTTGAATAAGCTACCTTGTGACCAATTGGGTGTTTTAGTGATATTGATCCTTAAAATTCACAAATTTCCTTACATCAAAATTCTCTCTAAGCTTCCCCTTCCTCATCTTTGGCGCCATAAGGATTCTAAATAAAATCACAATAAATCCAAATAAATACTCACTAATGAAATATCAAACTACAAAAATGCAAATAGTTTGTAAGAAACTTCGCACCATGGATTATTACTAATTTTTCTTCAAATCTCTCAATTTTCGATTTTCCCAAAATGCAAGAAAAATCCATGGTGAAAATAAAAATTTCAAAGTTAAAGAGAAGCTCTTACCAAGAGAAGTTGAAATCTAAGCTTTTTAATCCTTCAAATTGCCTCAAATCGAAGCTCTAGCAAGCCCTAATATCAGATTTTCCCTTGCCAAGAGGTATGAGACGAACCAGGTAGTAAAAATGGAGGTTACTATTCAATTTCACGATTTTTAATAGGCCTAGGCAATTTTTGGGAAACTGGAACCGACACCCATAATTTTTTTACTTCTGTTTTTTTTTTTGTAAAAATGCTTTACACCAACACTCCCCAACTTCTAATTAGCCTAAATTTAAATTAATAATTAAGCAATCTTCTAACAATAGAATTTCACAAACACCAAAAAACTCACTTTTATATATAAAAACCAAATAATTACAAACATAAACCACAACATCACTTTAATGCTGAAAACTATAGAACAAAAACTTAACATAAAACACATAAAGTCCAACATTGAAAATAATGGAAATCTAACAAAAACAAGCACACAAAAGCTCTCATAAATTGGAATTCTGCACTTTAGAGCGACTACACATCTTCATCTTCAACACTCTCATCTTCTCGAATATCTCCCATGGATTGGTGGTGCACATACAAATTGTAAAAAGGGCGCTGAGAAAATATGTCAGTCAAGTCAACTTTGATCCAAACATTCTTTTCATACATACGCACCGTAGCCTCTTCCATAAATTCAGTGTGCTCAAATTGTTCTTTAATTCGACAATCCAGATGATCAAATTGATCGGAATTGTTACTAATTGCATTCACAATATTACATATCTCTCTCCCCAACTTCTTAGTTTTCTTCATAATAACATGTGAACTATCAGGAAAGCGGTAGGTGATGAATTTTGAGATGATTGATCCATAGGAATATTTATATCATTCACTTCCTCATTCTTATGTAGTTACAATTCAACACTGGGTCCATGGGATTCAAAGGGAGAAGCACTTTTCCCCAATTTACATAAAGAACTTGCACTTGACTACATAACAAAAATATTGTAGAAGGATGACTAAGTCCATAAGTAGATTCGTTTAAAATCAGCGCAAGAATATATTTAACAACTATGGAACCCACATCAATAGGTCTTCCCATTTGCATACAGTAATTCAAAATACTGCTTTCCATTTTCACTTTACTGATTTGTGTAGTAGGGAACAATTTCTTCTAAATAAAAAAATGTCATGGCTTCGATGCAGTATTTAATAATGAAGATGAAAATCTTATATAAACCTGATCTCATGCCTCCCATGTTCCATTTTCATCTATTAAGAATCGAAAGACTTCATTCATATTGTCTCTTGTAGAGGCAAAGTTGGCATAATGGAAAATAGGCACATTCTCGATCAAGAACAAATCGTTGATTCATGAAGGAGTAAAAGGTACCCACCTGCCTCGAACATAGACAACTCCTTGGTTAATCCCATGAAGATTTGCATAAAATTCCTTCACCACAGGAATGACTACTGCCGCAGTTGTGTAACAAAATACTTCCCATCTCCTTTGCACGATGATATCTTCTATAATATTCCAAGAGTATTGAATCCTTGATTTGTAAAGCCCCTTTCCTTGATCAATCTTAACTTTGCAAGAATCCGATCATGCAACTTCTGCGCATCAAAACTAATGAACTTCCTTCGATTGAAGATCCCATAATTCAATGTTCCTTTAGAGTTGGAAGTCATATAATCAAGAATAATGGATCTTCTCCCTCTCTATTGATTAAAATAACTCTAATGACGGGTTTTGGGAGTTATAAAGAGAAAATTCCATCCAAAGCTGTCAAAAAAGGTCTAAAATGGCCTAAAAAAAGCTTCTCGGACCGTTTCCGTAACTGTGGCGCCATTGACACTGAAATCGGGCGCCATTGGTGTCATGTCTCTGTATACCGGCACTATTGGAGCCATAACACAATTCTGCACCATATTTTTCTATGGTCAAAATAATTCTCCAATCTTCCATATAATTCAATAATTAAAATGTTTTATATTTTTCATTAACAAGTAAGTTTCCAAAGAGAAAAAAATTCATAAAAAAAAGATTTATTTTATATTTTTATTATATAGGTAAAAATATATTTAATTAAACTACAAAGATAACTATGGGTTGTCTTCCACCAAGTGCCTGGTTTAATCTTGTCAGCCTAACATTCCCAATTTTTACTCTGGGTGACCCATCATTAAAACCTTTTTAATAATTGGCTTGTGCTCATCAAAATAAGTTTTCAACCTATGCCCATTAACTTTAAATATTTTTTCTAGTTTTCGGATTTCAATATCAACAACTCCAAACGGGCAAACTTTTACAACAATGAATGGCCCTAACAACCTGGACATAATTTTTCCAGGAAATAATTTTAATATTATATTAAACAATAAAACTTCTTGTCCACGTTTGAATTATTTTTTTATAATCCTCCAATCATGCCAATCCTTCATTTTCTCTTTATAAATTTGAGCATTATCATAAGATTCATTCCTGATTTCTTCAAGCTCATTCAATTGTAACAATCTTTTCTCACCAGCATTTAAAATTAAATTGTTTAATAGCTCGATAAGCTTTATGCTCTAATTCTACTTGTAAGTGACAAGTCTTCCAAAAAATTCGTCTATATGGGGACATTCTTATCGGAGTTTTATAAGATGTTCTATAGGCACATAATGCAGTATCTAGTCTAGCAGACCAATCCATTTTGCTAATATTAACAGTCTTTTCCAAAATTCTTTTAATTTCATAGTTAGATACTTTCTAGACCACTAGTCTGGGGATGATAAGTTGTGGAGATCATATGCTTAATATCATATTTTTCAATTAATTTCTCAATTCTTTTATTCCTAAAATAAGACCCGCATCATTAATGATTACCCTTGGCATTTCATATCTTGTAAAAATATTTTTCATTAAATTTTTTGAAACTCTCCGAGCATCACATCAAGGTAAAGACACAGCTTCAATCCATTTTGATACATAGTCTACTGCAATTAATATATATAAATTCCAGAATGAAGGTATAAATGGTCCCATTAAATCCAATCCCCAAACATTAAAAATTCAACTTCAAATGTTAAATTCAGGGATATTTCATTTCTTATTGAAATATTTCCTACTCGCTGACAATGATCACATGTTTTTATGTATATATTAACAACTATAAATAGAGTATGCCAAAAAAATCCATATTGTAAAATTTTATGTGCAGTTCTATCAATCCCAAAATAACCCACAAACTCAGAATAATGACATTTTTGAGTAATTTGTTTAGTTTCTTCATAAGGTACACATCGCCGAATAACTAAAGCTTTGCATTATTTAAATATATATGGGTCATCTCAAAAGTAAAATTTTGCATTGTGAACGAATTTATTATGTTGTTGCGTTGTCAATCCATATGGTAAAATATCACTCACAATAAAATTCACAATGTCATCATATATATGCCATTTATTAATAGTATAAAGTTTTTCATCAGAAAAAATTCGTTAAATTCCCTTTCAAAATCAAATCTTTCTTCCTGTTCCATCCTAAATAAATGATCAGTTATTTGGTTTTTAGACCCCTTCCTATCTACATCCACAAAGCCAAATTTTTGCATCAGAAGTATCTATCTAATTAATCTTGGTTTAGCATCGTTCTTTTGAGATCAAATATATTATAACAGAGTGATCTGTATGCACAATACATTTAGCTCCAATTAGATATGAACTAAACTTATCAAAAGCATAAACAATTGCTGATAACTCTTATTCAGTAGTGGTATAATTAATTTGAGTATCATTAAGAGTTTTACTAGCATAATATTTAACCTTACAAATTTTGTCATATGTTTGCCCAAACACAGCTCCAATTGCATAATCACTGCATCACACATTAGCTTAAATTGTTTCTTTTAATTAATGAAACTTTTATAAAAGTAGTAATTAATATTTCCTTCACTAATTCAAAGGCATTAATGCACTCCTTGTTAAAATAAAATTTTGCATCTTTTTCTAAAAGTTGTCATAGAGGGTTAGTAATTTTTTAAAAATTTTTAATGTATATCCTGTAGAAACCAGCATGTCCTAAAAAACTTCTAGGCCGTCCCATAGTAGTAGGGGGAGGAAATTTAGCTATAACTTGAATTTTTTATGGATCTACTTCCATAGCATTTTCAGAAATTTTATGTCCAAGTACAATTCTTCATGCAACCATAAATTGACATTTCTCCCAATTTAATACTAAATTAGTTTTTTCACATCATTCTAAAACTTTCTCTAAATGATTTAAACATGTTTCAAGTGAAGTTTTGAACACTGAAAAATCATCCATAAGAACTTCTATCCCTTTTTCAATTAAATCACATAAAACATACATCATACATTTTTGAAATGATTCAAGTGCATTACATAAACCAAAGGACATTAGTCTAAAAGCAAAAGTACCATAAAGACTAATAAATATGGTCTTTTCTTGATTCTCAGGAGTAATAGGAATTTGATGATAGTCAGTATATCCATCCAAAAAGCAAAAATATTTATTCCCAGCAAGTCTATCCAACATTTAGTCCAAAAAAGGTAAAGGAAAGTGATTTTTCCTAGTGGCGACATTTAATTTTCAATAAGCAATACAGATTCGCAAACTAGTGACTTGTAGTGTTGGTAATAATTCATTTTTCTCATTTACAGAAATAATCACACCCCCTTTCTTAGGAACACGGTGAATTGGACTCACCCAAGCAATGTTCAAAATATGATAGATTATTCAACCATCTAACCATTTTAAAATCTCTTTCTTAACCACTTCTTTCATCATAGGATTTAGTCTCCTTTAAGGATCAACTTTAGGTTCGTGATGTTCCTTCACTAAAATTCTATGCATACAAATCGAATGACTGATCCCTTTGATATCAGCTAATGTCCATCCAAAGTTTTTCTTTTATTTTCTTAAAGTTTCCAACAACTTTAGTCCTTGTAATTCAGTTAATTCGAAGGATACTATAACATGTAGTGTAGAAAAATCTCCTAAATATGCATATTTTAAATGTGTAGGAAGTATTTTCATTTCAAGTTCAGAAGTTTTAAAATTGAAGAAATAAGATTTTAATTATTTTCTGTTATATCCAACAGCTCAAATCGTTCCTGAACATAATCCAAATCCTCATTACTTACTTTAATGAATTTATCTTGCATTTTATCCTCATTTTCATGCTCCAAATGTTCTTCTCCAATTTTATCTTCAAAATTATTCGTGAAATATTCATTGCTTAAATAATCACTAATTTTCATTATGAAGCATTCTTCATCTTTTCCTTTAGTTGGATATCTCATTGATTTTGATATATTAAATGTAACTTATTAATCATTGACCTTCATGGTTAACTCTCCTTTTGTACGTCTATCAAAACTCTTCTTGTGGCAAGAAAAAGTCTCCATAAAATGATAGGTATTTCTTTATCTTCCTTCATATCCAACACAATAAAATCCATAAGAAAGATAAATTTATCAACTTTTACCAATACATCTTCTATAACTCCTTTAGAATAGGTGATCGAACGATCAACTAACTAAAGATTTATAGCAGTAGGTTAAATCTCTCCTAAACCCAACCTTCTAAAAATCAATAGAGACAGATTAATATTGGCTCCCAAATCACAAAAAACTTTTTCAAAACATCCTTCGCCAATAGCACAATGAATAGTAAAACTACCAAGATCTGTATGTTTTTCAGGAAGATTTTTCTGAATTATTGCGCTACACCACACTAAGTACAACAGTCTCATTACCTGCAAACTTCCTTTTTTTATTAAGTATATCCTTCATAAACTTCACATAGCTTGACATTTGTTCCAGGGCTCTAACAAATTGAATGTTTATGGTTAATTTCTTCAATGTCTCTAAGAATTTCAAAATTTGTTTATCCTTATTTCGTTGTCTCGGTCTTTGAGAAATGGAGGTTGTGGGTTTTCTACAGTAATTTTCATAAGTTTAAAAGGCTATTCTAAATCGTCATGAAAATCTTCGTCAAACTTTTCAATTTCCACCCCTTTTTCTCAACTTCAATTTATTTTTAAACTTTTGTTTCCAATTCTCTTCCACTTTTTAGTTGAATAGTCTTAATTTGATCTTTATTCCAATCCTTAGGATTAACTTTAACATTACTAGGCAGAGTTCCTGGAGGTCTATTTCTAAGTACAGTAGCAATATGTCCAAATTGATTTTCAGTGTTTCTAATCACAGCTCCTTAACTCTGTAATTAATTACCCATTTGTAATACCAATTCTTCCATATATAATTTTTTCTCCTTTAATTATGAGTTGCTATTAAAACCTGGAATATAATAAGGTTTATAGTTAGCATTTCGCTAGTTGTTTTAATTTCCCAATGGGTTCACTGGATTGTTTCCCCATTGTGGAATTACAACATTAGAGTTATTATTATTCCAACTTAAATTGGGGTGATCTTTCCAACCAGGATTATAATAATTAGAATAGGGATTATTAGATCGGTTCTTTATTTCATTCAAAGTCTTATAAGATGAATGAGAATTTATCAATTGTCCCAATGAGATCTCCTCAACTGGAAGTGGTGTTTGAGATAAATTCATTCCAAATTGATCTATCTTCTTTGATATTATAGTAATTTGAGAAGGCAAAGTAGATATTGCATCATAATCATGAACGCTAGCTACTCTTTTTAAATTTACCCTTTCAGAGGGTCATTCAAATATATTAATAGCCATCTCTTCAATTAAAGAATAGGCTTCATCGAATGGTTTTAACATTAATGATCCGCCAGTAGCAGCATCTATAATAGATTTAAGAGATCCCACTAATCCATTATAAAAGGTTTGAATTATCAACCAATATGATAAAGCATGGTGTGAACACTTTCTAAGGAGATCTTTAAATCGTGCCCAAGCTTCATATACTGATTCCCCTTCAAACTGACAAAAAGATGTGTTGTCGTTTCTAAACTTTGTAGTTTTCTATGGTGGTAACTATTTGGCTAAAATTTTTTGAGATAAGTCTCCCCATGTTCTCACAGATCGAGGTGCTAAAGAATTTAATCACATCTTAGTTTTATCCCTTAATGAAAAAGGAAAAAAGTATAATTCTGGCAACATCATCTGACACTCCTTCATATTTAAAGGTAACATACAATTCTAGAAAACTAGTAAGATGTAATTTAGGATCTTCAGTCGATGTTCCACCAAACTGATTATTTTGTACCACTTGGATAATAATAAGTTTAAGCTCAAATGAATTAGCAGCCACATCAAGTGTTTGTATACTCCAGTGAAACTCATTTGTTGTAGGGTTAACATAATCTCTTAAAGATCTCTGCTGATGTTCATTTTGAATTCTTTGATTATTTAATTTTTTTTGCTAGTGTAGTCAAATTCTCAAGTTCTTTTTGTTGTATTCGAATTTTTCTTATAGTTCTTTCTAATTCTGAATCGTAAGGTACTAAACCTATGGATCCTAAAAAATGCATACAAAAACAATTTAACAATTTAAAATAAGCAATTACAAAAGAATGTAAAAAAATTATACTATATATATATATATATATTTGGATGTCGGTGTCCCGAGCTCTGGGGTTTCGCCATGGCGATTCCCGGTGACTCTTGCTTCCGCTTCGTCCTTTGATCAACCTCCACCGTCGAGCAGCTTTCTCGTCTTCATCGTCGTCGAGGTCTGCGTGTTTCGACATTGCAAGCTCGACCTCTTCGGGCTCGACGACACTCTTTTGGTTGTCCTTCGATCGGCCTCTCGATCGGCCTCCAGTTCGAGCAAACTTTTCATCTTCGTCGTCCAGGTCTGCGTGCTTCATAAGCTGAACGACCTCTTCGGCCAGGAGTCTCGTGTCCCAGTTTCTAGTGGTGTCCTCCACCTGTCAGAGCGATTTCGACATCGCAGTTGTCGTCTGTGTCTGCTCTAAGTATGCGTTTGCGACCTGTTCGTTGGAGCGACAGACTCGACTTCTTCTCTCCTCGACTGAGTTGAACTTTCTCCTGTTCGACTGTTTCTCTCCTTCGACTTCCAGTCACAGAATGGAACCTGCTTCTGTGTTCACTGACTGTAGAGCTGCTCAACGACTTCTTTCTGATGGCATCTAAGGTTTCCTATGCTGGAGCTGTGGGTAGCAATTCCCACAATGAACACCTCTTTTTTCCACAAGAATTTCATGACACTGCGGCTGGAAAAATACAGGGCGATTTTATCAGGCCGATTGGTACTAAAGATGAGAAACCTGCTGTTATCTTCACCACACTGGAAATGAAGGTTCTCTCCGATGATGTTAAATTTACTTTAGTTGGGAAATTCTAATTTGGTCACCCCAAGATGGATTTAGTTAGAAAATTTTTTGAGAATCTGAAATTCATTGGTGAATGAAAATTGGGAGTGTTAGATGGCAGACACTTACTGTTGACCTCATTTTTCATGAGGTCTTCTCTTCTTCTTTTTAGTACTTAGGATCTAGCCTTAGGCTTTTCCTTTGACTATCTTAGAGGACTAGAATTGGGATCCACCATCTAGAATTTCAAACCACTTCTTAACTCCACGCAAACTCCACAAACTTGATCGTAAACCCTAATCACTAGAGGGTTGAAATCAAATGTGGAAGTTTAAAGGATGAGTTCTATAGGACTCTTTGGCCTTAGGATCTGCCACAGGTGGCTCGGTGCAGTGAAGGGGCCGACTTACACACACACTACACTTATACACTACACTTTCACACACCTTCTAAAACGACACCCATACCCGACTTGACCTCCTGATTCATGAAGGTGATTCACATGGATGGTCCTTAACCCTTAAGCCCTTGGCTAAGAGGGTTAGGAACAACATAGTGAATGCCTCAAATGAGTCCCTTCATGGCTCATGTGGGCTTGATGTGGCTTCATGGCTCAACCAAAATGATTCCATTCCACTCAAATTTACCCAATCTTCAATTTTCCAAATTTTCAATTTTTGACCCCGGGACCCTACACCCGCCTAACCTTACCCAAAGCCTCGAAATTACCCAAATTTTTCAAAATTTCCAAATCACCCAAAATTCCCCAAAATCATTCCTAAACATTTCTCTCCACTCAAGTTGATCATCCATACCCAAAAATACCAAAAATTCCAAAAATACCCCCCAATACCCTCCAAATACCCAAAATACCCCTCTTGACCCAAAAAATCCAAAAATTCAGAAAATTCCCAGAAAATTCCAGAAAATCCCAAATATTCCCAATTTCATTTTGTTCAACTACACCATGGGCCAATTTTGTCAATTTACCCTACTTTTGTCAAAACCCCTAATTTGACCCATTTTGACCCTAAGTGAACCCAATGTCAAACCAAACCTACCCAATTGACCCAAATTCTGGTCCAATTCAATTCTAAACTTCAATTAAACATTCCCAACACCAATCTAGACCAAATACAAGTCCAATTTGATTGACATGTGGATCCAATTTCACTTTTGGCCTTAAAGCCCAATTTGGACCCATGACCCAAATCTAACCCAAACTCACCCAATTCAACTCCAATTAACCCCAAATCTTTTCGAAATCTTCCTTAGTATCCCCACAAACAAAACACTAACATGATTTGCCCAAAATTTAGACCCAAACCCCACTCAAATTCAACCCAAAGCTAAAAGACCCAATTTTGACCTAAACCCAAACCTAACCCAGAATGAGCCCAAACCCCAAAATCAAAGCCCAACCAAAGTCAAAACCTCTTTAAAACACTCCCATAAACATTTCTCCACATTAATTTTACATCAATTTCAACCCTAGCCCAACATTGGCCCAACTTGGCCCACTTTGACCTATATTGGCCCATTCACCAAAAGAGCCCAAATTCAACCCAATTCAAACCCAAATCACCCCCAATTTGCTTCAAGTCACTCATGACACATCCATGAGCTAAACCCAACAATTACTTGGCCCAACCTCTTTACAAAATTTCCATCCATAAATTCATTTTTTTTAAACTTAAAGGCCCATTCCTTAAACCATTTTAAAAGCCCATCTTTCACCACATCCAAAGGCCCAAAATTGGTCCCAAAGCCCATATGACATTTCCCCTCATCATACTTTCAATTAAACTCAATACCTAAGTCCTAAATTCATCATCAAATCATCCCAAATCAAGCCCCATACAAATTCCCATCAAAATACCAAAATCTTTCTTAAATCCATTTCCATGAAATTGACTTAACTTTCCCCAAGTCAAAGGTGAGCCATGAAGCCATGCATGAGCCACATGTGAGCCATGAGAGCCTTGGACACTCCACCATGCCATATTGGGTAAGAAGAGGGAGGGCTTTCCTTAATCCCTAAAGCTCATTAGCCTTAATCATGATTCACCTAAACTTAAATTTAATCCAAATATATTTGGATGGAGACTTCTCCATGCCAAGCCAAATGATCCCTTTGATCCCCACGGCATCCAAAGCCACCTCGAGGGGTGCACCAAGCCCAAATGGGTGGATTGACCCATTTAGACTCAAAACTAGCCATGCCCCATTCTACTTTGGATCAAAGCCTTTACACATGGCAATTGCCGATTGCTTGCACCAAGTCCCAGTCACGACCCACCTAACCTCGAGGGTGACCGATGCACGGCCGGCCGGCCACCGGGTCACCGGAAAACACCATGGCCGAGAGCTCACATGTGAGCCAACTTTGGAATTCTCCCTTCATCGAGCTGCCCCATCCCCAATGGCCATTGTAGTTGTTCTTCTCTTGCCAAGAGCAGCCGATCCCAAGCCCTAACTCTCCCTGGGAGGCCCTCCACCCTCTCTTATTTAAACACCACCCCTTCTCGGCCATGAGAGGTGCTGAAACAAACCTTAAGGAAACTCGCCAAAATTGTTCCGGACTACTCCCCATACATAGAGCATTTGATCCCCACTGAAATCCCCCTGCCATTTCCTCTCTGCGAGCTCGATTTCGGAGTTGAAATCCAAGCCCAAAACCAGGACACTTCTCCGCGGTGAGCCAATCCCCAAATTGATTGGTCCTACACCTTCACCGGACCAAGAGAAGGTGTCCACCAGCAAAAGCCCCATCTCCGGGCCACCCGGTTGCTCCGAGCCTCCAAGCTTTGTGATCGGCTGCTGGTCGAAATCCTACCTGGGCAATTCACTGGACCAGGAGACTTCATCTGGAGCTTGCTGGGATCTAATCGAAGGTGAAACAACCCTCAGATCGAAGCCACACTTCTCTGAGCAAAGGTATGGTCTCACTCTTCTTCTCGAGCTTCTGAACATTCTCCATTTTTATTGCGTAAATTTCATCACACATAAACCGCATGGATGTGTTTGTCTTCTCGAGACGTATCCATAGAGCATAAGAACGTTAAATTTGGTCAAGTATCAAGTGAGATCTTAGGCCTAGAAGATGGACGGTTCTCGGGTTAGGAGGCTTGGGGACGATGAACGAATGTCGTTCATTCAATACACGCGCGGACGGACGGCTCAGATGGCGTTGGACCAGGAGATGGTACGTGAACCGCGGGGCCCGGGCTGCTGACTCAAGCGGCAGCGTCGAATGAGAGCGCGCCGCGTAGCCGTTCGGAGATGTCGAGGATGACGCGGCGCCGACTCGGATAAATAGAAAATTAGGGATTTTTCTATTTATTTAATTCCCTGAACTTGGAAAATTCATAACTTTGTGTAGGAAAATCATAAAAATAAAATAAAAATACCCTCTTGCTCGGTGAACGGAGGAGAATAATGTGGAAAAGAAATCGGTTAATTTCATCAAGTATTTTATTTTTAATAATTTATTTACTCGTTTGCATTTTTTAATTCTCCATGCATATAGGAAATTTACCATGGCATGAGACCATAGGGCTTTTGAAGCCTCGAATTTAGGAACATTCCCTGAATTTTCCAAAGTCGAGGCCATCCCTATGAGAAGTTATTGATTTTTCAAATTCATGTTACTTGTTTTGAGTATTTTAATTCCAATAATTAGCATGTTGTGAAATAAATTCTAGGAAAATTTGGTGATGTCCCTTATGACTGGAGGACCACTAGGAAAAATAAGTTTTGAGTTAGTTCATTTAAAATAACCCTAATTGGCTTAAACACCAAAATAGATCCCTAATTAATTAGAGCTAACCATACATCAAATTGACTTGAAATCAATTCTCCATTGACCTTTAGGATCAGAAGAACCCACCATAAAAATTTTAGGTCAATTGGACTTGGTTAGCCCTACTAAATGGGTTGATTAAGCCATTTAGTCAATTTGAACTTTAAAAATTCATAACTTTCAAAATATCTTTCAAAAATTCACCAAATTGGTTTTGGAGCCTCTCTGATATTAGGGGGATTTAAGAAAATTAAAATTTCAATTTTCTAAAAAAGTTGATTTTTAATATTATTTTAATATTTTTAATAATTAAAAAATAATAAAAATCAAAAAAATAATGAAATTCACCAAAATGTCACATTTTGAATTTTAATCACTTAGGAACAAACCCCATAATTTTCTTAGGTCTATTTACTGAGATATTAAATTTTAAAGCTCTAGGGTAATTTTAAAATTAAAAAAATGTATTTTCTAGCATTTTCACCAAAATAATTATAATAAATCATAGAAAAATCAGAAAATTACAAAAATTGATTCTCTGATTTCCTTAATATTAGAGAGATTTTTGAAAAATATAAAGTTCATTTTTCAACCTTTATTTTATTTTTAAATTAATTAACACTCCAAAACTTAAAATAATTGTAATAAAAATAATATAATTCAAAAAATCACCAAAATTTGTCCAAGTGGTCCTCTGGTCATTAGGAATGTCCCCTAAGTTTCTTAAGGACAGAAACTTTCCCTTGGTCATGTTATTAAATTTTCCTTGGAAATCTCTATTTTCTACCAAAAATAATTATATAAATAAATTAAATATATAAAAATCACATTTTCTCCTCTTATGTCTTTATTGACATATGAGTGAAGTCACAAAAAAATTTCAAGTTCATTTAAGCTCAATTTAGTGAGTTATGAAATTATTAAGCTTAAAGGCAAAGTGGTAATTAAAATTTTAACCCCTAAGCCCTTGGCTAAGAGGGTTAGGAACAACATAGTGAATGCCTCAAATGAGTCCCTTCATGGCTCATGTGGGCTTGATGTGGCTTCATGGCTCAACCAAAATGATTTCATTCCACTCAAATTTACTCAATCTTCAATTTTCCAAATTTTCGATTTTTGACCTCGGGACCCTACACCCGCCTAACCTACCCAAAGCTGTCGAAATTACCCAAATTTTTCAAAATTTCCAAATCACCCAAAATTCCCCAAAATCATTCCTAAACATTTCTCTCCACTCAAGTTGATCATCCATACCCAAAAATACCAAAAATTCCAAAAATACCCCCCAATACCCTCCAAATACCCAAAATACCCCTTTTGACCCAAAAAATCCAAAAATTCAGAAAATTCCCAGAAAATTCTAGAAAATCCCAAATATTTCCAATTTCATTTTTTTCAACTACACCATGGGCCAATTTTGTCAATTTACCCTACTTTTGTCAAAACCCCCAATTTGACCCATTTTGACCCTAAGTGAACCAAATGTCAAACCAAACCTACCCAATTGACCCAAATTCTGATCCAATTCAATTCTAAACTTCAATTCAACATTCCCAACACCAATATAGACCAAATACAAGTCCAATTTGATTGACATTTGGATCCAATTTCACTTTTGGCCTTAAAGCCCAATTTGGACCCATGACCCAAACCTAACCCAAACTCACCCAATTCAACTCCAATTAACCCCAAATCTTTTCTAAATCTTCCTTAGCATCCCCAAAAACAAAAAAAATAACATGATTTACCCAAAATTTAGACCCAAACCCCACTCAAATTCAACCCAAAGCTAAAAGGCCCAATTTTGACCTAAACCCAAACCTAACCTAAATGAGCCCAAACCCCAAAATCAAAGCCCAACCAAAGTCAAAACCTCTTTAAAACACTCCCATAAACATTTCTCGACATTAATTTTACATCAATTTCAACCCTAGCCCAACATTGGCCCAACTTGGCCCACTTTGACCTATATTGGCCCATTCACCAAAAGAGCCCAAATTCAACCCAATTCAAACCCAAATCACCCCCAATTTGCTTCAAGTCACTCATGACACATCCATGAGCTAAACCCAACAATTATTTGGCCCAACCTCTTTACAAAATTCCCATCCATAAATTCATTTTTTTAAACTTAAAGGCCCATTCCTTAAACCATTTTAAAAGCCCATCTTTCACCACATCCAAAGGCCCAAAATTGGTCCCAAAGCCCATATGACATTTCCCCTCATCATACTTTCAATTAAACTCAATACCTATGTCCTAAATTCATCATCAAATCATCCCAAATCAAGCCCCATACAAATTCCCATCAAAATACCAAAATCTTTCTTAAATCCATTTCCATGAAATTGACTTAACTTTCCCCAAGCCAAAGGTGAGCCATGAAGCCATGCATGAGCCACATGTGAGCCATGAGAGCCTTGGACACTCCACCATGCCATATTGGGTAAGAAGAGGGAGGGATTTCCTTAATCCCTAAAGCTCATTAGCCTTAATCATGATTCACCTAAACTTAAATTTAATCCGAAATATATTTGGATGGAGACTTCTCCATGCCAAACCAGCTGATCCCTTTGATCCCCCACAGCATCCAAAGCCACCTTGAGGGGTGCACTAAGCCCAAATGGGTGGATTGACCCATTTAGACTCAAAACTAGCCATGCCCCATTCTACTTTGGATCAAAGCCTTTACACATGGCAATTGCCAATTGCTTGCACCAAGTCCCAGCCCTGACCCACCTAACCTTGAGGGTGACCAATGCCTGGCCGGCCAGCCACCAGGTCACCGGAAAACACCATGGCCGAGAGCTCACATGTGAGCCAACTTTGGAATTCTCACTTACTGAGCTGCCCCATCCCCAATGGCCATTGTAGCTGTTCTTCTCTTGCCAAGAGCAGCCGATCCCAAGCCCTAACTCTCCCTGGGAGGCCCTCCACCCTCTCCTATTTAAACACCACCCCTTCTTGGCCATGAGAGGTGCTTTGAAACAAACCTTAAGGAAACTACTGCCAAAATTGTTCCGACTACTCCCCATACATAGAGCATTTGATCCCCACTCGAAATCCCCCCGCCATTTCCTCTCCGTGAGCTCAATTTCGAGTTGAAATCCAAGCCCAAAACCGGGACACTTCTCCACGGTGAGCCAATCCCCAAATTGATTGGTCCTACACCTTCACCGGACCAAGAGAAGGTGTCCACCGACAGAAAGTCCCATCTCCGAGGCCACCCAGTTGCTCCGGCCTCCAAGCTTTGTGATCGAGTCGTGGTCGAAATCCTACCTAGGCAATTCACTGGACCGGGAGACTTCATCCGGAGCTTGCTGGGATCCAATCGAAGGTGAAACAACCCTCAGATCGAAGCCACACTTTTCTGAGCAAAGGTATGGTCTCACTCTTCTTCCCGAGCTTCTGAACATTCTCCATTTTTATTGTGTAAATTTCATCCCACATAAACCGTATGGATGTGTTTGTCTTCTCGAGACGAATCCATAGAGCATAAGAACGTTAAATTTGGTCAAGTATCGAGTGAGATCTTAGGCACAGAAGATGGACGGTTCTCGGGTTAGGAGGCTTGGGGACGATGAACGGATGCCGTTCATTCAATACACGCGCGGACGGACGGCTCGGATGGCGTCGGACCGAGGAGATGGTACGTGAACAGCGGGACCGGGCTGCTCACTCAAGCGGCAGCGTCGAATGAGAGCGCGCCGCGTGGCCGTTCGGAGATGTCGAGGATGACGCGGCGCCGACTCGGATAAATAGAAAATTAGGGATTTTTCTATTTATTTAATTCCCTGAACTTGGAAAATTCATAACTTTGTGTAGGAAAATCATAAAAATAAAATAAAAATACCCTCTTGCTCAGTGAACATAGGAAAATAATGTGGAAAAAAAATCAGTTAATTTCATCAAGTATTTTATTTTTAATAATTTATTTACTGTTTGCATTCTTTTAATTCTCCATGCATATAGGAAATTTACCATGGCATGAGACCATAGGGCTTTTGAAGCCTCTCGAATTTGGGAACATTCCCGAATTTTCCAAAGTCGAGGCCATCCCTATGAGAAGTTATTGATTTTTCAAATTCATGTTACTGTTTTGAGTATTTTAATTCCAATAATTAGCATGTTGTGAAATAAATTCTAGGAAAATTTGGTGATGTCCCTTATGACCAGAGGACCCTAGGAAAAATAAGTTTTGAGTTAGTTCATTTAAAATAACCCTTATTGGCTTAAACACCCAAAATAGATCCCTAATTAATTAGAGCTAACCATACATCAAATTGACTTGAAATCAATTCTCCATTGACCTTTAGGATCAGAAGAACTCACCATAAAAATTTGAGGTCAATTGGACTTGGTTAGCCCTACTAAATGGGTTGATTAAGCCATTTAGTCAATTTGAACTTTAAAAATTCATAACTTTCAAAATATCTTTCAAAAATTCACCAAATTGGTTTTGGAGCCTCTCTGATATTAGGGGGATTTAAGAAAATTAAAATTTCAATTTTCTAAAAAAGTTGATTTTTAATATTATTTTAATATTTTTAATAATTAAAAAATAATAAAAATCACAAAAATAATGAAATTCACAAAAATGTCACATTTTGAATTTTAATCACTTAGGAACAAACACCATATTTTTCTTAGGTCTATTTACTGAGATATTAAATTTTAAAGCTCTAGGGTAATTTTAAAATTAAAAAAATGTATTTTCTAGCATTTTCACCAAAATAATTATAATAAATCATAGAAAAATCAGAAAATTACAAAAATTGATTCTCTGATTTCCTTAATATCAGAGAGATTTTTGAAAAATATAAAGTTCATTTTTCAACCTTTATTTTATTTTTAAATTAATTAACACTCCAAAACTTAAAATAATTGTAATAAAAATAATATAATTCAAAAAATCACCAAAATTGGTCCAAGTGGTCCTCTAGTCATTAGGAATGTCCCCTAATTTTCTTAAGGACAGAAACTTTCCCTTGGTCATGTTATTAAATTTTCCTTGGAAATCTCTATTTTCTACCAAAAATAATTATATAAATAAATTAAATACAGAAAAATCACATTTTCTCCTCTTATGTCTTTATTGACATATGAGTGAAGTCACATAAAAATTTCAAGTTCATTTAAGCTCAATTTAGTGAGTTATGAAATTATTAAGCTTAAAGGGCAAAGTGGTAATTAAAATTTTAACCCTTAATTAAAACTTTAGGTTTAATAAAATTAACAAGTAAAATATTTGATCTTAATCTGATTTGGATGATTGAAATTTAAATAATTAAAGGGTAGAAACCCATTAAACAATTTAAAATAATTGAAATAAACTTTAATTAAATAATTGATTAAATTTGGGAAGAATAATAAAATTGGAATTATTAAAATAGGGATATTGTTAGGAAGAGATTTATTCTTTAATTTAAAAATCCCTAAATTAATCATCTCATTAATATTTAATTCTTAATTAAAATTATAACTCAAATTTAAAATATTAAAAGACTTAACCATTAAACTAAAGTTAAATTATTAAACTCTTTTAAAATTTCAATTAAAGTTAAAAATAAAATTAAATTAAAATTAAATTAAATTAAATTAAATCAAATTAAAATTAAATTAAATCAAACAAATTAAATTAAATTAAATTAAATTAAATTAAATTAAAGTTAAAAATAAAATTAAATTAAAAATTAAATTAAATTAAATTAAATCAAATTTAAATTAAATTAAATCAAACAAATTAAATTAAATTAAATGAATAAATTAAATTAAATTAAATTAAAATAAATAAATAAATTAAATTAAATCAAATTTAAATTAAATTAAATTAAATAATTAAATTAAATTAAAACAAATTAAATTAAAACAAATTAAATTAAAACATATTAAATTAAATTAAATTAAATCAAATTAAATTAAAATTAAATCAAGTTAAAATTAAATTAAAGGAAATTAAATCAAATTAAACTAAATTAATTTAACATAAAATCAAACTAAATTGAATTAAATTAAATTAAATTAAATTAAAATTAAAATTAAATTAAATCAAATTAAAGTTAAAATTAAATTGAATTAAATAACATCACCTAAAACAGAAGGAAATTAAATATAAAGCAACTTGAACACTATTCCAAATTTAAACCCATTAATTGAAATTAAATTAAATCACAAACCATTTGAACACCAATTTACCCTCGAAAGCTTTAGTTGTCATAACTCCTAAACAGAATATTAAATGAAATGTTACTTCACTTATAGGACAATCAAACATCCTAGTTCACAGAGTAAGACAATAACAAAACTTAACTAAACCTCGGACGATTAATTCATTTGTGTAATTGGATTCATTTGGACTTAAAACAATCCTAGAAATATTGAAAAGATGTTTAAGATTTGCCTTAAGAACTTCCTCGATATGATAGGATGTTCATAAGAACAATTGAACTTAATTGTTCTTTGATGAAGAAAATCGTCTTCAAACCAAAACACAAAGAACCTAGACGTCATAGGAAATGACTAGCTATAGGATTAGGAACTTGGTAGAAAACCATAAACCTTACCTTAGCTTTACCTAGGAACTTGCTTAAATATTCTAATTGTGTTTTAAGTGCAGCTTGGGATGACGGGAAGACCCTCCGTGTACGCTTTTATTTTATTGCAATTTACTTTCTTGCGATTTACATTATTGCAATTTATTTAACCGCATTGCACTTACTTTTCTTGCATGATAAACAATCTGTTGCATGAAAACCCACACCTTTAGGATAGTCCACTGAAACTGAAACTAAAACTAAATTAAAAGTCATTGCAAGATAAAATTCACCGCCACAACATTCCAAAATATAAGACAACTCAAAATTTAATCACAAACATAACACAAAACTACAATTACAACTAAATTAAAACGTCCTGTTGGATGATCGGGAATACCTCGGATGATGTAACCTACGTGTTGCTAACGGGTGTCGGCATATTTTTAGGGTCGTGTGTTTTATTTTTAAAAAGGGGGGGTCGCCTAACAGAAGCTGTCGGCGAATTTTTAATTTAATTAAAATAAATAATTTGAAAAGTAGTATTCGATTTTGAAAATAATTTTAAATTTGAAGGTTTTAAGATATGAGATTAAACCGATCCCACATCCCAAATAGTTTATATAAACGAGCACCGCACCACAAGCCGTGTATCTATCCCTAAGGATAGACACATCGCTCGACGGTGGGGCTCGATTAAATAAACTAGAAGATTTGTGACATCCTTTTGGTCTGCCAACCAATTTTATAAGCCGACAAAATTCCCCTGCTTAATATGAAAACATTAAACAGGGTTTATATTACCTGGGTTCTTTAAAATTCCCTATAAGGGCAAGCCCCTATAGTTAATTACATCTTAAGTGATGGGAATCACCTAAGAAAACTCTCGATAATAATCGATAATTCTGCTCTCAAGAATTTCAAAGTTTAAGATTTTCGAGGATTGAATTTTGGAATTTCAATAGGGAATGGATCAAGTTTGGAACATTTTGTTTTGTGAATCCAAAGGAAGAAAAGTAGGAGAAATCACAGATTTGAAGCGAACTTCGGTAATTTCCCGACTATCCTATTGTTTGGCTTGGATTTAGGAAAGTCCTAATATTTTTTTAAATGTTTTGATTTTGCCAATTTTAATTAGTTAGGGATTATATTTGTATGATAAAATCACACAAATAGCCTCGAAGATGTGAGGGTTTATGTCGTATCGAACGACTACCTCGGAATCCTAAAACCGGTTAGGGCTTAATTTGCAATGCAAATGCCTAACGAAGAGTTGAGGATTTATGTTGCACTAGGCAAATTACCTCGGAATCCTATGGTTTTGTTGTTTAGTTCTAGGAAAGTTTTGCTGAAGTAGACTCAGGTTTTGCTGATGACGATGGCCGTGCTGCCCATCATGCTCCGAGCTCCTTGTTGTTGCAGAGGTTTAGTTTTAGAAGTCATAAATCGGGGATGAGAAAAGTGTTTTGGTTTAGAGAAAATCTTGATTTCCAAGTGTTTTTTATGTTTTAATTAAAACAAATCTTAAAGTTGATTATAACGACACCGGTTAAGACCCACGGTTCCATCCTTCCGGCATCATTATTTTTATCGGATTCACTTAGTCCAGATGAATTTGCTAAACTCAACTAAATGAGTTCCACACTTTCATTTAGACCGTGGGAAATCCCGTTAGCAACATGTAGGTTACATCATCCGAGGTATTCCCGATCATCCAACAGGACGTTTTAATTTAGATGTAATTGTAGTTTTGTATTCTGTTTGTTATTAAATTTTGAGTTGTTTTATATTTTGAAATGTTGTGGCGGTGAATTTTATCTTGCAATGACTTTTAACTTAGTTTTGGTTTCGGTTTTAGGGTCTATCCTAAAGGTGTGGGTTTTCATGCAACGAGTTGTTTATCATGCAAGAAAAGTAAGTGCAATGCGGTTAAATAAATTGCTGATAATGTAAATTGCAAGAAAGTAAATTGCAATAAAATAAAAGCGTACCTGGAGGGTCTTCCCGTCATCCCAAGCTTGCACTTAAAACACAATTAGAATATTTAAGCAAGTTCCTAGGTAAAGCTAAGGGAAGGGTTATGGTTTTCTACCAAATTCCTAATCCTATAGCTAGTCATTTCTATGACGTCTAGGTTCTTTGTGTTTTTGTTTGAAGACGATTTTCTTCATCAAAGAATAATTAAATTCAATTGTTCTTATAAATGTCCTATCATATCGAGGAAGTGCTTAAGACAAATCTTAAACATCTTTTCAATAATTCTAGGATTGTTTTAAGTCCAAATTGATTTAATTATATAAATGAATTAATCGTCCGAGAATTCAAGTTTTGTTGTTATCTTACTCAGTGAACTAGGACATTTGAATATCCTATAAGTGAAGTAACATTTCATTTAATGTTCTGTTTAGGAGTTATAATAATCAAAGCTTTCGAGGGTAAATTGGTATTCAAATGATTTGATTTAAGTTAATGGGTTTAAATTTGGAATAGTGTTCAAGTTGATTTATATTTAATTTCTTTCTGTTTTAAGTGTTGTTATTTAATTTAATTTAATTTAATTTAATTTAATTTAATTGAGTTTTAATTTTAATTTAATTTAATTCAATTTAGTTTGATTTGATGTTAAATTAATTTAATTTGATTTGATTTAATTTTAATTTAATTTGATTTAATTTAATTTAATTTAATTTAATTTAATTTAATTCATTTGATTTGATTTAATTTAGTTTAATTTAATTTGATTTAATTTATTTCATTTAATTTAATTTAATTTGATTTAATTTAATTTAATTTAATTTAATTTAATTTAATTTAATTTAATTTAATTTAATTTTTAATTTAATCTTATTTTTAATTTTAATTGAAATTTTTTAAAAGAGTTTAATAATTTAATTTTAGTTTAATGATTAAGTCTTTTAATGTTTTATATTTTTATGTTGAAAAATGAATTTTATATTTTTTAAAAATCTCTCTGATATCAAGAAAATCAGAGAATCAAATTTTACAATTTTCTGATTTTTCTATGATTTATTATAATTATTTTAGTGAAAAAGCTAGAAAACATATTTTTCTAATTTTAAAATTATCCTAGAGCTTTAAAATTTAATATCTCACTAAATGGACCTAAGAAAAATATGGGGTTTGTTCCTAAGTGATTAAAATTCAAAATTTGACATTTTGGTGAATTTTATTATTTTTGTGATTTTTATTATTTTTTAATTATTAAAAATATTAAAATAATTTTAAAAATCAACTTTTTAGAAAATTGAAATTTTAATTTTCTTAGATTCCCCTAATATCAGAGAGGCTCCAAAACCAATTTGGTGAATTTTTGAAAGATATTTTGAAAGTTATGAATTTTTAAAGTTTAAAATGACTAAGTGGCTTAATCAACCCAATTAGTGGGGATAACCAAGTCCAATTGACCTCAAATTTTTATGATGGGTTCCTCTGATCCTAAAGGTTAGTGGAGAATTGATTTCAAGTCAATTTGATGCATGGTTAACTCTAATTAATTAAAGACCTATTTTGGGTGTTTAAGCCAATTAGAGTTGTTTTAAATGAACTAAGTCAAAACCTATTTTTCCTAGGGTTCTCTGGTCATAAGAAACATCACCAAATTTTCCTAGAATTTATTTCACAACATGCTATTTATTGGAATTAAAATACTCAAAATAGCAACATGAATTTGAAAAATCAATAACTTTTTATAGGATGGCCTCCGACTTTGGAAAATTCAGGGAATGTTCCCAAATTCAGAGGCTTCAAAAGCCCTATGGTCTCATGCCATGGTGAATTGTATACATGCATGGAGAATTAAAAGTATGCAGAGAGTAAATAAATTATAAAAAATAAAATACTTGATGAAATTAAATGATTTCTTTTCCACATTATTCTCCTCTCGTTCACCGAGCGAGAGGGTATTTTTATTTTATTTTTCTGATTTTTCTACACAGAGTTATGAATTTTTGAAGTTTAGGGAATTAAATAAATCAAAAAATACCCTAATTTTCTATTTATCCACGCGGCGCCAACTCATCCTCGGCATCTCCGAAACGCCGCGTGTCGCGCTCCCATTCGACGCCGCCACCCGAGTCGGCGGCCCGGGCCCCGCTGTTCTCGTACCGTCTCCCGGTCCGACGCCATCCGAGCCGTTCGTCCGCGTGTGTATCGAATGGACGCGCATCCGTTCATCGTCCCCGAGCGTCCTCACCCGAGAGCCGTCCACACTAAATCCCTAAGATCTCACTCGATACTCAATGGATTTTCATGTTCTTGTGCTCTATGGATTCGTCTTGAAGAGACGAACACATCTATACAGCTATCATGCATTGAAATTAAAGCATTCGAAATGGAGAATCTCTAGAAGCTCGGGATGAAAAATTAGCTCATACCTTTGCTCAGAGAAGTGTGGCTTCAATCTGAGAGTTGTTGCACCTTCGATTGGATCCCAGCAAGCTCCAGATGAAGTCTCCTGGTCTGGTGAATTGTCTAGATGTGATTTCGACCAAGCCCGATCACAAAGCTTGGAGGCCGGAGCAACCCGGGTGGCCTCGGAGATGGGGCTTTTGTTGGTGGACACCTTCCCTCGGTCCGGTGAAGGTGTAGAACCAATCAATTTGGGAATTGGCTCACTCGTGGAGAAGTGTCCCGGTTTTGGGTGGAATTTCAGTTGGGAAATTGGATTTTATCGATGGGGATTAGGGCAAATTGACACTGGGGATCAACTGCTCTAAGGGTGGAGAAGGGTTTGGAACAATTTTGGCAGAGTTTCGGCAAGGTTTGTGCAACTCTCTCCCATGGCCGTGAGGGTGAGGGGTTTAAATAGAGGTGGCTGGAGAGCCTCCCAGGGATGGCCAAGGGTTGGGATCGACTTGCCTGCAGTCATGGGAAGAACGGCCATGGTGGCCATTGGGCATGGGGCGGCCTCAAGCAAGGTGGAATTTCAAAGTTGGCTCACATGTGAGCTCTCGGGTGTGGTGTTTTCCGGTGATCCGAGCGACGTGGCCGTGCAGGCATGGGTCACCATCTTGACTCGAGGAGGTCGTGGCTTGGCAATGGTGAAGTCGATTAGGCTTGGACATGTGTAAAGTGTTTGGATTAAAATGGAATGGGGGAGAGGCCACTTTGGCTTGAAATTGGTCAACCCATTGGTTTGGGTTGGGTTCACCTCCCCATGGCTGGTCTTGGGTCGAGAAGATCGGTTAGGCTAGCCGGTCAAGAGGTGGTGATGTCCTTATCCAAGAATATTTGGATTAAATCTTGGTTAAGGGGAAACATGCTTAAGGCTAATGACTTTTAGGAGATGGTTAAAGGACCTCCTCCTTTTTCCATTAATGGCATGGTCACATGCCAAATTTTCATGGCTTCATATGGCTTGTGGATGGCTCACCTTTGGCTTGGGAAAAGGTTTGGTCAATTTCATGAAAATGGGTTTTAAGAATTTTTGGTAATTTGATGGAAATTTGTATGAAACTTGATTTGGAATAATTTGATGGTGAATTTAGGACTTAGGTAATGGCTTTAATTAAGTGGATGACAAATGGAGATGTCATGTGGGCTTTAGGGTAAATTTTGGGCCTTTGGATGTGGTGAAGTGGGCTTTTAGGAAAGTTTAAGGGAAATGGGCTTTTTGATTTTAGGATGGGCATTTGGGTAAAGATTTTGTGAAGAACTTTGTCAAATAAATGTCATAATTGGTTTAGGGGTGTTCTATGAAGGGCTTGGAATCAATTTGGTGTGATTTGGAGTTGAATTGGTTTGAATTTGGATTTATTTGGTAAGTGGGCCTATGTAGGTCAAATTGGGCTAACTTGGGCTAATGTTGGGCTAGGGTTGAAATTGATATAAAATCAATGTTGAGAAATGTTTATGGGAGTGTTTCAAAGAGGTTTTGACTTTGGTTGGGCTTTGATTTTGGGGTTTAGGCTCATTTGGGTTAGGTTTGGGTTTAGGTCAAAATAGGGCCTTTTAACTTTGGGTTGAGTTTGAGTGGGGTTTGGGTCCAAATTTTGGGCAAATCATGTTAGTATTTTGTTTGTGGGAATGTTAAGGAAGATTTAGAAAAGATTTGGGGTTAATTGGAATTGAATTGGGTGAGTTTGGGTTAGGTTTGGGTCATGGGTCCAAATTGGGCTTTAAGGCCAAAAGTGAGATTGGATCCAAATATCACTCAAATTGGACTTGAATTTGGTCTAGATTGGTATTGGGGATTTTGAATTGAAGTTTAGAATTGAATTGGACCAAAATTAGGGTCAATTGGGTAGGTTTGGTTTGACATTGGGTTCACTTTGGGTTAAAATGGGCCAAATTGGGGGTTTTGACAAAAGTAGGGTAAATTGACAAAATTGGCCCATGGTGTAGTTGGACAAAATGAAATTGGGAATATTTGGGATTTTCTGGAATTTTCTGGGAATTTTCTGAATTTTTGGATTTTTGGGTCAAGAGGGGTATTTTGGGTATTTGGAGGGTATTGGGAGGTTTTCTTGGAATTTTTGGTATTTTTGGGTATGGATGATCAATTTAAGTGATGTGGAAATGTTTGGGATTGATTTTGGAGAATTTTAGATAATTTGGAAATTTTGAGAAATTTGGGTAATTTCGGGGGTTTTGGGTAGGCTAAGCGGGTGTAGGGTCCCGGGGGTCAAAGATTGAAAATTTGGGAAATTGAAGATTAGGTGAATTTAAGTGGAAAGAAGTCATTTTGGTTGAGCCATAAAGCCATATCAAGCCCATACGAGCTATGAAGGGACCCATTTGAGGCATTCACTATGTTGTTCCTAACCCTCTTAGCCAAGGGCTTAGGGGTTAAGGACCATCCATGTGAATCACCCACATGAGTCGGGAGGTCAAGTTAGGTATAGGTGTGTGAAAGTGTAGTGTATAGGTGTAGTGTATAAGTGTAGTGTGTGAATGTAGTGTGTGTGTAAGCCGCCCCTTCACTGCGACCCGGCCACCTGGTGCGATCCCTAAGGCCAAAGAGTCCTATAGGAACTCATCCTTTAAACTTCCACATTTGATTTCAACCCTCTAGGTGATTAGGGGTCTACAATCAAGTTTGTAGAGTTTGCAGGGAGTTAAGAAGTGGTTTGAATTTCTAGAAGGTGGGTCCCAATTCTAATCCTCTAAGACAGTCAAAGGAAAAGCCTAAGGCTAGATCCTAAGTACTAAAGAGAAGAAGAGAAGACCTCATCAAAAATGAGGTCAACAAATGGACCCCCAATAGGTGTGGTGAGCTGACGGAGCACACCGCGCGTATTGGTGTTGACCGAAGCGATCAACAAAACCAACACAGATGTCCAAGTGACGAACTTGAGACGAAGTGAGGAGTTTTCGCTGGGAGTAGCAAGTATATCTCCGAAACCGGAGATTCCTAAACTCTCGCCTGGGGAAAGGAAAAGGAGGTGAATCCCAAATCACATGACTCTGGGGAATTTCGATTTAGATTTTATTTTGTTTCAATTTAAGTTTTGATGTGTGAGTTTAGATTTCAATTTGGAGTTTCAATTTAGATTGAAGTTTGTCAAGATTAATTTGAAGGATTTGATTTGAAATGAAAATTGGAATTTTGAGGTTGTAGATGTAACATCTTCAACCTCGAAAGAAAATTGAATTGATCGGATTGAATCATTACAATGAGGAAAGATCTCAGAGTAATGCGGTATTGGATGTAAAATCCTTAACCCTAAGAGTTTGATTTTGATGTATTTCATCGCAATAGGGAAAGAATCCTAAAGCAATGCGGTCTCGGATGTAAATCCTCAACCCAAAAGTTTGAATTTCGATGTATTTCAAAGGCAATAGGAAAAGAATCCTAAAGCAATGCAGGTCTTGGATGTAAAATCCTCGACCCAAAAGTTTGAATTTTGATGTACTTTAGTGCAATAGGGAAGAATCCTAAAGCAGAAGCGGTCTTGGATGTAAAATCCTCGACCCAAAAGTTTGAATTTGATGTATTTCAAAGGCAATAGAAAAAGAATCCTAAAGCGATGCAGTCTTGGATATAAAATCCTCGACCCAAAAGGTTGAATTTGATGTACTTCAAGGCAATAGGAAAGAATCCTAAAGCGATGCGGTCTTGGATATAAAATCCTCGACCCAAAAGGTTGAATTTGATGTACTTCAAGTGCAATAGGAAAGAATCCTAGCAAAGTGCAGTCTTGGATATAAAATCCTCGACCCAAAAGGTTGAATTTGATGTACTTCAGGTGCAATAGGAAAGAATCCTAAAGCAAAGGCAGTCTTGGATGTAAAATCCTCGACCCAAAAGGTTGAATTTGATGTACTTCAAGTGCAATAGGAAAGAATCCTAAAGCAAGGCGGTCTTGGATATAAAATCCTCGACCCAAAAGGTTGAATTTGATGTACTTCAAGGCAATAGGAAAGAATCCTAAGCAAGTGCAGTCTTGGATGTAAAATCCTCGACCCAAAAGTTTGAATTTGATGTATTTCGGTACAACAGAAAGAATCCTAAAGCAGGCAAGTCTTGGATATAAAATCCTCGACCCAAAAGGTTTGAATTTGATGTACTTCAAGGTAATAGGAAAGAATCCTAAAGCAGTGCAGTCTTGGATGTAAAATCCTCGACCCAAAAGTTTGAATTTGATTTGATTGGTTTTTGATTTGAGATCTGGAAGAAATTGAATTTGAATTTGATTGAGACTTGAAATCTGGAAAGATTGAATTTGAGATTTGGAAGGATGAGTTTGAACTCTATTGAAATTTGATTTAAGATTTGATTTGAAATTTGGAAGATCAAATTTGAAACTTGATCGGGAGTGGATTTGGAATTTGATTGAGAATTTGATTTGTGATTTGAAAAGATTGAAATTTGATTTGGAATTTGGAAAGATTGAATTTGAAATTTGATCGAGAATTTGCTTTGTGATTTGATTTATCATTCATGTTGATTTCGTTTATCTTTTAATGATTCAAATTTTATTTTATCGTTCATTTAATGTTCACGTGAATTTGGTGTTCGTCATTTTTAGATTTTTAAAGAAAGTTTTCTTTTATTCTCTTTTTTTTATTTCTTTTCTCGTTCTTTGTTCGAAGTTCATTTAACTTTAATGGCGTTTCCCAATCAATTTGCACAAAAGAGGTGAAGGCCAAAAATGTGACATGGTCACTTTCATTCCAATCATATTGAAGATACATCATACAACTCGATCCGGAATACATTTCATACAATCCATGTATACTCAAAACGGACTATGTATGATCTTTGGCGATCCATCAAGAGAAGCATCTGTCAAAAAATCCATGTCTGAATAGTGAGGTACATGGTTAATAACATCACCTTCCAAGCCATCCTTAGCAAGGATGCCGGCTGGATGTACGTTGGAGGTGTGATATTTCCCATGTAACTCACAGCTCGTAAGGCCGGAGGCTCTCTAGCTCCGGGTCTGGCTGGAAATGGTAAGGTGTCTTGCTGTCGTCCATTCTCCCGAAAGTAACCGAGATCCGCTTCACCGGCACTCCCGGTATGCAATGCTTAGCGATATCTCGCTCCGTTGCTCTTCGCATCATGACGGAACCTACCGGTAAAGGTATCTTTACCGGCCCTCGGAACTCACCCGGGCTCGCTATCCGGAGGTCGGATCCGAACATGATGTCACACTCGTTCAAGAAAGAGACCGTGCGTAAAGGTCCGACGAAGTCGTGGTGATCTATATGTGGGGGTATACAGTCACCCCGTTTGTAGATGTTGATAATGCAACTATTGGGTATGCAATCTGCCGGCGCACCCTCCATGTTATCAATCTCTTTACCATTCTCTTGATGACTAATGGCATCGGATCTACTTCGCCCATGACGGAGTATTCCCGTGGGTTTCCCTTCCCGTCTTCGACAGAATTTGTAGCAGACATCCGCATTGTATTGTGATTCTTCCCTTCCCCGACATCCATCTCCGGGTTCTGAGTAGGTATTCTCCCTTAGGCGGCCTGCTCGGCCCATTCTTTTCAAATCCCGGATACAGTCCACGATTTGCTGTTGTTCATACTCTGAGAATACATTGGTATGTAGCTCGAGGCCCTCTAGTATGTTGATTCTTCTACCTTTAATTCTCTCGAAGTATTCAAAGGTTTTCTTTTCAACATTTTGCATTCTCTCCAGCTCGTATTCCGGAATGATCCGCGATGGCGAGGCCTTGTGACATATTGTGGGATATATGGTTCAATCCCTTCACGTTCTCCCGCATATCTCGGCTCCTCGTGGATGATGCTCGTCGGGACATCCCCCGGGTTGCTTCCGCAACAAGGTCATGCATTATCGGTGGTTCTATCCGGTGGCGTGGTAGCCTTCTTTCTTCCGATCTTTTGGAGATTTCCCCGATTCTTTCCGTTATCCTAGGAACCGGCCTCCTTTCTTCGTGTTCTCGGTGAACCGGTGTCCTCGAAGTGTATGTACCGGCATTAGCAACTGTCTCGTCGCGCCGCTCCGCAGCCTAGTTTTGTTAACATCTTACGGATACGGCGATTCTTATTTCTTCGTTGCGTGGCCGTGAGAGTAGCCCTTCGAACTTCATGAATCTCTCGTGGGCGCGGCGGCCGCAAGCTCGCCCTCCGCCGTAGCGACTACGGACTTCATTTTCTTATCTTCTTCGGTGTTTGCTTTTCTTTTCTTGTTGTTGGATTGGTGGCTTGGGCCACCCACTTTCATCACTATCTGCCCGGGTAGTTCTTCTCGGTTAACTGGGACCCAGTCGCTTTCCTCGTACTGTAGGTCTGCTGGTGCGAAATCCGAGTCAATCTCGATTATCGCTCCATCTCTCACCCTCTTTTCATCGAGTACAAGGCTTACGCCATTCTTAAAGTTCAGGACCAACCGCCCGTTCGACATTTCCCTGCGAAAAGACAAGGAAAAGGATCAAGGGCTGTACTAAGAACAAGAACATTAAGAATATGTTTATTAAAGGTACATTTTTTTATATATTTTTTTTATTTTCAAATTTAACAGGAATGAAGTAGGATAAGATCAAGGAAGAGATTTTGATTTGGAAAAGAAAACAAGGAAAACATATTATCATGATTTTATTTATTTTAGCACATTTTATTATTTTTAGGTTCGGACCCAATCATAAGTAATTACTTTCGCCCGTGTTTCTTAGGGATGAAGAATTCATTCCTTCGAAACATCGAGTAGCGTAATACTTTTTCAAGTATCGTCCGTTGATCGGAAGCATATGTCGTTCTCCCTGCAATTCACTAGCCGGTAGGAACCTCCCGAGTATACCGTTTCAACCACAAACGGTCCTTCCCAAGTGGGTTCAAATTTTCCTCCCATCTTGCGGTGTGCAAGAATAGGTCTCTGAGAACGAGAACTAAGTCACCAACTTTCAAGGTTCTCGGGCGGACTCGGCTTGTCATGGGCTCGAACCATCTTAGCTTCGGTATAGTTCTAAATTCTCGTTGCGCCGCAAGTCTTTTCCCTTCCAAGCTTTCTAATTCTTCGAGTCGTAATTTGGTGTTCTCTTCCGTCGTGATCTTGTTTGCAATCGCAATTCGAGTGAAGGAAGCCGAACCTCTAAAGGTAACACTGCCTCGGACCCATACACCAGAGCGTAAGGTGTAGCTTGAGTAGGAGTTCTAAAGGTTGTCCGATAGGCCCATAAGGCTTCTAACAATTTCTCGTGCCAATTTCTCTTATTATCGTCCAAGATTTTCTTTAAGATTTGGACGAGAGTTTTATTAAAAGCCTCAGCGAGACCGTTTGCTCTTGGGTAGTAAATTGTTGAGTATCGCCGACCGATTCCGTGTCTCCCGACAAAATTGTTGATTTGTGTGCTTCCGAATGCCGACCCATTATCCGAGATGATCTCGCGCGGCACTCCGAAACGGTAGACAACTTGGTTCTTGAAAACCGTAGCACGTAGTGTGCTTTCACTTCTCTAGGTGGAACCGCTCTCGCCCACTTGGAAAAGTAATCCGTAGCCGCAAGAATGAAACAATGTCCTTTCGAAGATGGTGGTTCTATTGGACCCACTATATCCGTGCCCCAACATTCAAATGGCCACGACGCAATTGTCGGATGTAACACATTTGGAGGTTGGTGTAGAACCACTCCGTGCACTCGGCATTGATGACGGCTCTCGGCGATTTTCATGCAATCGGTCATCATCGAGGGCCGATAGTACCCTAGTCTTTTAATTTTCATTTTCATCTTCGGACCCGACCGGTAAGCGCCACGCAGTCATGAATGCACCTCCTTAACAATTTCACGGGCCTCGGACCCGCTTAGGCACCTTAGCCACATTCGATCAAAAGACCTTCCGTACAATGTGTTGTTTATTAATGCGTAGGACGCAGTTCTTTTCGATCCGATGGGCTAGCGACCTATCGTCCGGTAGCCTTCCCGTTTGCGGGTAATCTATCGATGGCTGTCGCCAATCTTCTCGTGTTTTCCGTCACCGCCGCAATCGATTCTTTTCTTTTCTCGATTTGTGTATTGTGTCTATGTCGAGCCGTGATAGGACCCGACGTCCGTGAACCGACACTTCCATCGATTCATCTTGCAAACGAGTAAATTCTTTTGCGAGACGGGCTAAAGCATCTCGTTAAAGCATTTTCTTTTCTAGGAATTTTGTAGATTGTCACATTTGGAATCTGTTCCAACAAACTGTATGGCATACTCGGAAGTATTGTTCGAGTCTTGGCTTTAAAATTCTGTACTCGTCCGACGATCTGTTGAATGATTAACTCGCGAATCCCCGTAGATGTTGATGTCCGTTATTCCCATTTGAATAGTTAATTCCAGGTCCCGTTATGAGGGCTTCGTATTCGCTTCGTTGTTTGTACACGGTTCCGTCAAGTGGTAGGAGTATCTTAACATCCCCCGCTCCGGTGTTATAAAGATTAGCCCGATTCCCGCCTTACCGGGCACTATCACTCGAGATTCTTCGTCTTTGTGTCTTGAAGATGCTCCGTCGAAATACAATTCCCAACGTCGATCATCAAGGTCTTCTAGGTTCATTATTTGTTCATCTGGCAAATCATCATTGAGAGGAGATTCTGCCGGCAAAGGGTGTGCTGCGAGAAAGTCTGCTAAGACTTGTCCCTTCACGGCACGCAGAGGCACGAAAGTTATATCGAATTGCAATAATATCATTGACCATCCGGCAAGTCTCGCTGGAAAGTGTTGGACGAGTCATCAAGTATTGCAATGGATTAAACTTCGAGATCGGAGTTGACCTTATGAGAAAGCATGTAGTGCCCGAGCTTTTGAGCGGCGAAGATCGTGGCTAAACAATGCTTTTCAATTGTGGGATACCTTACTTCCGTCGGAAGTAAACGACGGCTTAAGTAGTAAAGAGCATTTTCTTTACCCTCATCATTGACTCAGGCCAACATGGCTCCGAGAGAGTCGTCTAAAGCCGCGGTGTAAAGTATCGCCGGTCTACCCGAGACCGGGGCCGCTAAGACAGGAGGTGTCATTAAATATTGTTTAATGTTTTCGAAGGCCTTCGGCATTTCTCTTCCCAAATAAATTTGGCGTCCTTTTTAACTAGTGCCGAGAAAGGCCGACACCTACCCGACGAGTTTGAGATAAAGCGTCGAAGATATGCCAGCTTCCCTTGAAAAGATCGTAGTTGTTTTAAGGTTTCGGGAGGCGGCATTTCTAAGATAGCTTTAATCTTTTCCGGGTCGATTTCAATTCCACGATGTCGGACAACGAATCCTAAGAATTTCCCGGAGGTGACGCCGAAGGCGCATTTTAAGGGATTCATCTTAAGGTTAAATTGTCTTAATCGTTCGAAAACAATTCTCAAATCATACAGGTGGTTTTCCTTTACTTTGCTTTTGATGACCACATCGTCCACGTAGCATTCGACTTGATTATGGATGAGATCATCAAAAATTCTTGTCATTGCTCTTTGGTAGGTTGCTCCTGCGTTCTTCAGTCCGAATGGCATTACTGTGTAGCAAAATACCCCGATCGGCGTTCTGAATGCCGTAAGCTTTTCATCTTCTCGGAGCCATTTTTATCCGGTTGTATCCTCGAAGATCCATCCATGAACGAGAATATTTCATGTGTTGAAGCAATGTCGATCATTAATTCTGGGATAGGTAGAGGGAATTCATCTTTTGGACATGCCTTGTTTAAATCTCTGAAGTCTACACAAATTCTGATTTGATCATTCTTCTTTCTGACTGGCACCACATTGGCTAACCAAGTCGGGTATTGTTCTTCACGGACAAATTTAGCGTCTATTAGCTTTTTAACTTCGGCTATGACTTGTTGTTCGATTTCTAGACGCATTCTTCCGGGACCTTGTCCGATCGGGATGAAGTAGGATCCACTCCTAGCTTATGGACCGCGACCTCCGGAGCTAATCCCGGCATCTCGTCATAATTCCAAGCAAAGCGCTCTTTAAATTCCATTAATAATTTGATTATTTCTTCGGAGTCTTCTTTGTTGAGTAAGGAGCTAACAAAGGTAGGTCTAGGCTCTTCGCTAGTACCTAAGTTAACTTCCGTTAACTCATCTATCGTGGATTTAATTTCTTCTTCGAATTCTGGTGGAGCGTCTCCAATTTGTAAATCTTCGAGTTCGTCTGTAGTTTCCATGCAGTTTTCATTGGATTCGCAAGTGACAACCAAGCAAAATTCAGTATCGTCAACTGACCCTACTGTGCCGAATCCGAGTCCATGCTTTGAATTGGGAGGACGACCGGAGTTATTCCATAATTTTTCAAAATGTTGTGATTGGCCTTTTGTCCATTGTCGAGGTAAGAAACCACGTTGAATTAAATTTTGAACATAGGGAGAGTACCACTCAAAAGGTAATTCCATTAATTTCGACGAAGTGACATCTTCGAATTGTACATTATTTTCGCTTTTGGAGGTAGAAGCACCACGGTAGAATTTGATCGGCCTCGCACCATCGTTACGTACCTCTTCGACCACCATACCCTCGATCTTGTTAGAATGGATCGGGGTTAGGGTCATAGTATGTACGTAGTGGTTAATCTTCTCGTACATTGATTTGTATTCTTCGTTCTTCTCATCTTCGAGAGAGATCTTGAATTGCGGCTTCTTCGACTTATTGTCGCCGCTTCTTGTTTGATTTCTTTTTCTTCTTCGGAACTATCTTCCCAATCAACATTGATGGCCGGTTTCTCTCGTCCAACCGTCCTAACGTCTCTACCACGGCCTCGTCCCCGGCCTCGACCTCGGATGCGAGTTGTGGAGAAACCTTCACCATCTCGCCGAAGGGAGTGGTGAGTGACCGTTGGACTAGAATTTCAAGTTCTTCGTTGTCCCGAACTTTCTTTGCTTCATTTGTTACGGTATCTCTCGGAGAAGATTGTTTTCTTGGCGGTGCATAATAAGCCGCATCTTCATGGATTCCAATCTCATGTACGGAGAATGGTTGTAAGTCGCCTTTGATACACTCGTTCCCCTCCATCGTAATATTTGATGCACCGATGTAGAGATGATGGTACCATCCCGTTTTCATGTATCCACTGGTCGGCCCAGTAGAGCGTTGAACGATGTTTCCGAATCAATTATGTGAAATTTTGCGGTTGTCTTTGCTAAGTCACCGGTCTTCATCGATAGTGTTATTGACCCGAGGGCTCTTTCTCCTTTCCGGTCGAATCCTCTTAATAACATTTTGTCCGCTTCGAGCTCGCGAGCATCAATTTCCAAGTATGCTAGTGTTCGAAGACTCATTATATTGATTGATGCTCCTGGATCCACCAATACTCCGGAGAGCGTAAACTTCCCAATTGTAACTCGAAATGTACAACGGTCGGTTGTGATCTCGTCGTCCCAAGTAGTAGGTCATTGTCCGTGAAGGTAACGCCTCGTCGTTCCTTTAACGAGCAAACCTCATCTAAGGAATCTCCGACCATTTGAGCTAAGCAAATTTCTGGATCAAGTCGGGCCTTGATCGAGCTTCTCTCATCTCCTTTGATAAGATGAGAGCATCGTAAATGCTCGGCTTGGTCGGTAGTTTCCTAAGATGGGCTAGCACGTTGTAGTCCACTTTGTTCTCATGCGTCTCGGCTTCTTCTCGAATGGGTATTTCTTCGCCGGGGTTGGTTCTTCTTGAACAACCACCCGCTTTCCTTTGTCTTTTGGACCCATTCTTGGAGGTAGAACTTTTCCACTTCTCAAGTTGACTTCCGTAATTTCTTCGAATCTAGTGTCGAACTTGTCGGTGTCTCCTCTCCGAATCGGAATGACAGGCTCTTCCGGATTATCTTCAGAATCTGAAGGCTCTAACTCTATCGTAACTGGAGCTCCTCGAAACTCACAGATAGATCCGTTGCTTGTTGAACTCTCTTAGCCTCCTTGATGGATGTCTTCTTCGTTATTTTGCTCGTCGAGATCGTGTTTGATTTGAGAATTGTTGTTGGTATCGAAGTCGATGTCCGGATTGTCGCTAGTTACGTAATCGTTAGAAACAGATCAAAACGTAGCCAACGCCATCACCCTTATCATTATATGATCCCACCGAAGTGAGCGGATAATCATACAAAATCGGAGGTTCGAGGGATTTCTCCCCCGAATCGAAACAACTATCCTAGGATAAGCAGCCACTAGTCTAGCCTTAGGAGTCTCGGTCCCCTCTTCTTCGTCAATTTTCTTCTTTTCTTCGATCGCCTCCTGTTGAGGTGGTTCTTCTATCGCAAGTGATAGTACCGGCTTAACAGGTCTCGAACTCTGAATTGAAGCTCGCACCGAAGCGGTTCGGATGTTGTCTAAAATCTTCTTCGAAGACCTCGTCCAGAGCGGTAGTCCATCCATCGTCGGCTGCATAGGGATCTATCGGAATGACGGGATCGATTGAGATAACATTGACGGAACCTCCTTTCGGGGTTCCTTCATGTACTCCTTCGGGATTGTTATATTTCCTTTCCGAAGGTTGTCGTTGAGCCAACTTTTAAAGGTAATGCAATCTTCTATCTTGTGCCCAAGCATCCGATGGTAGGGGCAAAAGTTGGGATCACCGTTCTTGTTGACTTCCTCTCGGTCTTTTAGGTTCTCGGCAGCTGGAAATCTCGGAGTCTTCATTAGGCTACGGAACATTTTCTGCATCGCTTCATTCTTGAACGGATATTCCCTACTCGAAGCTCCCTCAATGTACGTTGCGGACGAGACGGTTGTTCATACCGCGGAGATGACCGATAGCCGGACCGGGTTGCCGGTAATTCGTCGTGGTTGTTGCGGCCGTTCCGTGGTATTTACATCGATTGCTTGCCTTTATCAACTCGCTGCAATGATCCCGGATTTCTTTTCGAAGGTCTTCACCGGCTTCGCTTCGTCCGTCTTGTCGTCAAAACTCAATTGCTTCGCCTCTTCTTGCAAGCTTCCGGCCTTGCTTAACAACTTCTCGAAAGTCTTAATAGTGAATCCTTTGAGGAGAAGTGCTATCGGGCCGTGAATGCTTTTAAGCAAGATGCCGATCGCATGTTGTTCTTGCAGTTGTGGTTCACACTTCATGCTCAAGTTTCTCCATCGAAGTATGTAATCCACCAAAGTTTCATTCGGCCTTTGTTTCTCTACCACTAAATCACCTATAGTGATGTGGTG
The DNA here is from genome assembly GCA_022702705.1 of Papilionanthe hookeriana x Papilionanthe teres. Taxonomy (NCBI): domain Eukaryota; kingdom Viridiplantae; phylum Streptophyta; class Magnoliopsida; order Asparagales; family Orchidaceae; genus Papilionanthe; species Papilionanthe hookeriana x Papilionanthe teres. The sequence goes on from CM040434.1 coordinate 41,715,429, forward strand.
CCGGGCTCCGACAAATCGCTCGATGAAGAGGCTCTCTAGCGTCCGAGAATGTCTTCACCGAACCATTTGGTAATTCCGCATACCAGCCGAAGCCGATTCCCGATAGACCGCTGACGAACTCGTCGGAAGAGTAACACATCGCTCCCGCCGCATTGCAACAACCGGCACGAAAGTGTGCAACATGCCGTCTGGGGTTCCTGGTTCCGTCGAAGGTCTTGAACGCAGGTGGTACGAAGCCTTTCGGTATTGGACAAGCATTGAATTCTTCCGGGTAAGGTCTACCCGTCCGAATGGATGTCCCGTTCTTCGATTGTGCTAAGGCTTCTCGCACTCCGTCGTTCTACCAAGTTCTTGATATCCTTTTCGAGGATCATACTTTGTGTTGTATCCTTTTAGCCGGTCATCCCCATTGACGGATGTAATCTCCTTTCCTCCGTCTACAATGTGAATGACCTCTCGGGGTGTCTCTCATGTGGTTGTACTTGACTCCGGAGAGTGGCCGCAGCTACGGCCATCTCTTCCATCCTTTTCTCCATTTGAGCGATCGTGTCGTCCTTTTCCCGAAGCCGCCTTCTCATCGGCCCGGCTCCTCTCTTCGCGGCCGCAGGAGCACCTTGCGAAGCCGATGAAGCTCGTGTCTCAACCATATTGATTTCTCGCATATTCGTCGTCCATGAACTCCGATGAATCGATCTCATCTCCGAACTTTTCTTCTCTTTCTTTTGCCAACCGTCGGATATCGGCTCTCAACTTTTCCATGGCATCTTCCAACGGGGCTTTCGTGTGTCTTTGCGGTTGTCATGCGATAGCTCGCCGGGTCCCTTTTTCACGAGTTCCCTTTATCGCAAGTAGCACTTTCTTCGCATTCCAGCCTCCCGGCGAGACTTTCTTTCTCAGGCCGTCGTTTCAATCTCAATCGCCCGATAGTGGGACGCCATACCATCCTTCTAGCAGCAGAAGGTCCAGGACCGGATGGTCCGTCGGCCAAATGCCGGAAGGTGGTATCATCCCTAATCAGTAATCCCGAGACTACGACGAGCGGACTAGCCTTCATTCTCTTGCTCGGCTTTTCTCGTCATGACGGCGGGTTCTACTCGGGGCCCAAGACGGGATTTGACCGGCACCCGCCCTATCCTTCGTAGAATCTCCGATACGGGCGGTTTTCCTTCCTTGCTAACTTTTCTACCAAAGTTTGCAGTCGAGCAAACGGCGTAGTTCTAGTTCTTTTCTTGCGGCTATCGTTGTAGTATGCGGGCTGAGGTAATGTGGCAGCAATCTTGCGAACATTCTCCTCATCCTCTGCAGCGGAGAGGGGATGGAACCTGCTTCCTCCCAAAAGTGGTATGTAGTCAGGCAGCGGTGTATATTCTGGTAGCGGTGTATATTCGGCAGCTCCGGAATTTCCTCCAGAAAGCAATCTCGGCAGCTCGGCTTCTCCGGCGATCCTTCTACTTCGTTTCTTCTTTGGGTCCTTGTCGCTGACGGAATCTTCGAACCTGGACCCGATTTCGAAAACGAAGGTCTTACAGGAAGATCCGTACCCTCCACGGTAACATGAGTTTACCATAGTTCCGGATTTCTTTCCCCTTTGATTTGGCGAAGTCGGGGTAGGTGCGAAACAACTAGACCAGTGGGGGTAGTAAGAACGCTCCTCCGCGGACGAGCAAGTACTTCTCCTAGTCGGGATCCTTCGCAGAGGAGGGAACTCCCGGGTCGACCTAAGGTCGAACTCAGCGGTGGCTCCTCGGCTCAGATACCTTGTTCGTTAGTGCAAAGAGGGAGACGTCGGTGACCTTGACGTTCGTGTTTTCAAATCCTTGTCCAAATCGGATGATCCCATTGTCGGGCAGCTCATCCTTATAGACAGCGAAGTCTAGTCCGTTGGTGAAGGAGAAAATCACCTTCGGGGCTTCCATTTCTGCAGGGTAGATTCTGGTTGTCAGTCCCAAGTTATGCTTCTTTTTTTTAGGACGAAAAGAAAGGAATTGAAAAGAGTCCGAACTCATTCTTATTCATGTATTTATAAGAAGGAATCATTTGTTAAAAGAGTCATTTATTAGAGGGTTTGTTTATTTAGAACGGAATGTTCAAAGGTCTAGAGAAGGTGAGGAATCCGATTCAGAGTTGAAAAGGAAAAGAAAGTCTTAAGCAAGACTTCTCGACTCGAAGGATTACTCCTAAACTAACACCTATTGGGGGTCCACCCCACCTCAAAATGAGGTAAAAGGATCTCGGAACCTCTCTGTTTAGGGGTGTCTAAACAAGTGGCTCCTAAATCCGAGAGAATGTTGGCTATACTCATTCAAGATAGAAATGAACATAGTATTCCAACGGAAAGAAGGGTAGTTTGATCCACTAAGGACATGGATGCACTACCGATTTTGAAAGCAGAATTATCTGATTATAATGGAGAGAGGAATTTTCCCCAGCGGAGTCGCCAGAAATCTTGTCGGCATATTTTTAGGGTCGTGTGTTTTATTTTAAAAAGGGGGGGTCGCCTAACGTAAGCCAGTTCGGCGAATTTTTAATTTAATTAAAATAAATAATTTGAAAAGTAGTATTCGATTTTGAAAATAATTTTAAATTTGAAGGTTTTAAGATATGAGATTAAACCGATCCCACATCCCAAATAGCTTATATAAACGAGCACCGCACCACAAACCGTGTATCTATCCCTAAGGATAGACACACCGCTCGACTTGTGGGGCTCGATTAAATAAACTAGAAGATTTGTGACATCCGTTTAGTCTGCGAACCAATTTTATAAGCCGACAAAATTCCCTTGCTTAATATGAAAACATTAAATAGGGTTTATATTACCTGGGTTCTTTAAAATTCCCTATAAGGGTAAGCCCCTATAGTTAATTACATCTTAAGTGATGAGAATCACCTAAGAAAACTCTCGATAATAATCGATAATTCTGCTCTCAAGAATTTCAAAGTTTAAGATTTTCAAGGGATTGAATTTTGGAATTTCAATAGGGAATGGATCAAGTTTGGAACATTTTGTTTTGTGAATCCAAAGGAAGAAAAGTAGGAGAAATCGCGAGATTCGAAGCGAACTTCGGTAATTTCCCGACTATCCTATTGTTTGGCTTGGATTTAGGAAAGTCCTAATATTTATTTAAATGTTTTGATTTTGCCAATTTTAATTAGTTAGGGCTTATATTTGTATGATAAAATCACACAAATAGCCTCGAAGATGTGAGGGTTTATGTCGTATCGAACGACTACCTCGGAATCCTAAAACCGGTTAGGAGCTTAATTTGCAATGCAAATGCCTAACGAAGAGTCGAGGATTTATGTTGCACTAGGCAAATTACCTCGAAATCCTATGGTTTTGTTGTTTAGTTCTAGGAAAGTTTTGTCTGAAGTAGACTCGGGTTTTGCCGATGACGATGGCCGTGCCGCCCATCATGCTCCGAGCTCCTTGTTGTTGCAGAGGTTTAGTTTTAGAAGTCATAAATCGTGGGATGAGAAAAGTGTTTTGGTTTAGAGAAAATCTTGATTTCCAAGTGTTTTTTATGTTTTAATTAAAACAAATCTTAAAGTTGATTATAACGACACCGGTTAAGATCCCACGGTTCCATCCTTCCGCATCATTATTTTTATCGGATTCACTTAGTCCGGATGAATTTGCTAAACTCAACTAAATGAGTTCCACACTTTCATTTAGACCGTGGAAATCCCATTAGCAACACGTAGGTTACATCATCCGAGGTATTCCCGATCATCCAACAGGACGTTTTAATTTAGTTGTAATTGTAGTTTCGTATTCCGTTTGTTATTAAATTTTGAGTTGTTTTATATTTTGAAATGTTGTGGCGGTGAATTTTATCTTGCAATGACTTTTAACTTAGTTTTGGTTTCAGTTTTAGGGTCTATCCTAAAGGTGTGGGTTTTCATGCAATGATTGTTTATCATGCAAGAAAAGTAAGTGCAATGCGATTAAATAAATTGCAATAATGTAAATTGCAAGAAAGTAAATTGCAATAAAATAAAAGCGTACCTGAGGGTCTTCCCGTCATCCCAAGCCGCACTTAAAACACAATTAGAATATTTAAGCAAGTTCCTAGGTAAAGCTAAGGGAAGGGTTATGGTTTTCTACCAAATTCCTAATCCTATAGCTAGTCATTTCCTATGACGTCTAGGTTCTTTGTGTTTTTGTTTGAAGACGATTTTCTTCATCAAAGAATAATTAAATTCAATTGTTCTTATAAATGTCCTATCATATCGAGGAAGTGCTTAAGACAAATCTTAAACATCTTTTCAATATTTCTAGGATTGTTTTAAGTCCAAATGGATTTAATTATATAAATGAATTAATCGTCCGAGAATTCAAGTTTTGTTGTTATCTTACTCAGTGAACTAGGACATTTGAATATCCTATAAGTGAAGTAACATTTCATTTAATGTTCTGTTTAGGAGTTATAATAACCAAAGCTTTCGAGGGTAAATTGGTATTCAAATGATTTGATTTAAGTTAATGGGTTTAAATTTGGAATAGTGTTCAAGTTGATTTATATTTAATTTCTTTCTGTTTTAAGTGTTGTTATTTAATTTAATTTAATTTAATTTAATTTAATTTAATTGAGTTTTAATTTTAATTTAATTTAATTCAATTTAGTTTGATTTGATGTTAAATTAATTTAATTTGATTTGATTTAATTTTAATTTAATTTGATTTAATTTAATTTAATTTAATTTAATTTAATTTAATTCATTTGATTTGATTTAATTTAGTTTAATTTAATTTGATTTAATTTATTTCATTTAATTTAACTTAATTTGATTTAATTTAATTTAATTTAATTTAATTTAATTTAATTTAATTTAATTTAATTTAATTTAATTTAATTTAATTTAATTTAATTTTTAATTTAATCTTATTTTTAATTTTAATTGAAATTTTTTAAAAGAGTTTAATAATTTAATTTTAGTTTAATGATTAAGTCTTTTAATGTTTTGAATTTGAGTTATCATTTTAATTAAGAATTGAATATTAATGAGATAATTAATTTAGGGATTTTTGAATTAAAGAATAAATCTCTTCCTAATAATATCCTTATTTTAATAATTCCAATTTTATTATTCTTCCAAATTTAATCAATTATTTAATTAAAGTTTAATCATTTTAAATTTGCTTAATGGGTTTCTACCCTTTAATCATTTAAATTTCAATCACCCAAATCAAATTAGGATCAAATATTTTACTTGTTAATTTTTTTATTAAACCTAAAGTTTTAATTAAGGGTTAAAATTTTAATTACCATTTTACCCTTTAAGCTTAACAATTTCATAACTCACTAAATTGAACTCAAATGGACTTGAAATTTTTATGAGACTTCACTCATATGTCAATAAAGACATGAGAGGAGAAAATGTGATTTTTCTGTATTTAATTTATTTATATAATTATTTTTGGTAGAAAATAGAGATTTTCAAGGAAAATTTAATAACATGACCAAGGGAAAGTTTCTATCCTTAAGAAAATTAGGGGACATTCCTAATGACCAGAGGACCATTTGGACCAATTTTGGTGATTTTTTGAATTATATTATTTTTATTACAATTATTTTAAGTTTTGGAGTGTTAATTAATTTAAAAATAAAATAAATGTTGAAAAATGAATTTTATATTTTTCAAAAATCTCTCTGATATCAAGGAAATCAGAGAATCAAATTTTACAATTTTCTGATTTTTCTATGATTTATTATAATTATTTTAGTGAAAAAGCTAGAAAACATATTTTTTTAATTTTAAAATTATCCTAGAGCTTTAAAATTTAATATCTCACTAAATGGACCTAAGAAAAATATGGGGTTTGTTCCTAAGTGATTAAAATTCAAAATTTGACATTTTGGTGAATTTTATTATTTTTGCGATTTTTATTATTTTTTAATTATTAAAAATATTAAAATAATATTAAAAATCAACTTTTTTAGAAAATTGAAATTTTAATTTTCTTAGATTCCCCTAATATCAGAGAGGCTCCAAAACCAATTTGGTGAATTTTTGAAAGATATTTTGAAAGTTATGAATTTTTAAAGTTTAAAATGACTAAGTGGCTTAATCAACCCAATTAGTGGGGATAACCAAGTCCAATTGACCTCAAATTTTTATGGTGGGTTCCTCTCGATCCTAAAGGTCAGTGGAGAATTGATTTCAAGTCAATTTGATGCATGGTTAACTCTAATTAATTAAAGACCTATTTTGGGTGTTTAAGCCAATTAGAGTTGTTTTAAATGAACTAAGTCAAAACCTATTTTTCCTAAGGGTTCTCCGGTCATAAGAAACATCACCAAATTTTCCTAGAATTTATTTCACAACATGCTATTTATTGGAATTAAAATACTCAAAATAGCAACATGAATTTGAAAAATCAATAACTTTTTATAGGATGGCCTCGACTTTGGAAAATTCGGGGAATGTTCCCAAATTCGTAGGCTTCAAAAGCCCTATGGTCTCATGCCATGGTGAATTGTATACATGCATGGAGAATTAAAAGTATGCAGAGAGTAAATAAATTATAAAAAATAAAATACTTGATGAAATTAAATGATTTCTTTTCCACATTATTCTCCTCCGTTCACTCGAGCAAGAGGGTATTTTTATTTTATTTTTCCGATTTTTCTACACGAGTTATGAATTTTTGAAGTTTAGTGGAATTAAATAAATCAAAAAATACCCTAATTTTCTATTTATCCACGCGGCGCCAACTCATCCTCGGCATCTCCGAAACGCCGCGTGTCGCGCTCCCATTCGACGCCGCCACCCGAGTCGGCAGCCGGGCCCCGCGGTTCTCGTACCGTCTCCTCGGTCCGACGCCATCTGAGCCGTTCGTCCGCGTGTGTATTGAATGGACGACATCCGTTCATCGTCCCCGAGCGTCCTCACCCGAGAGCCGTCCACACTAAATCCCTAAGATCTCACTCGATACTCAATGGATTTTCATGTTCTTGTGCTCTATGGATTCGTCTTGAAGAGACGAACACATCTATACGGCTATCATGCATTGAAATTAAAGCATTCGAAATGGAGAATCTCTAGAAGCTCGGGATGAAAAATTAGCTCATACCTTTGCTCGCAGAAGTGTGGCTTCAATCCGAGAGTTGTTGCACCTTCGATTGGATCCCGTAGAAGCTCCAAATGAAGTCTCCCGGTCCGGTGAATTGTCTAGATGTGATTTCGACCAAGCCCGATCACAAAGCTTGGAGGCCGGAGCAACCGGGTGGCTCCGGAGATGGGGCTTTGTCTGGTGGACACCTTCCCTCGGTCCGGTGAAGGTGTAGAACCAATCAATTTGGGAATTGGCTCACCGTGGAGAAGTGTCCCGGTTTTGGGTGGAATTTCGGCTGGGAAATCGGATTTTATCGATGGGGATTAGGGCAAATTGACACCTGGGGATCAACTGCTCTAAGGGTGGAGAAGGGTTTGGAACAATTTTGGCGCAGTTTCGGCAAGGTTTGTGCAACTCTCTCCCATGGCCGCGAGGGTGAGGGGTTTAAATCAGAGGTGGCCTGGAGAGCCTCCTGTGGATGGCCAAGGGTTGGGATCAGCCTGCTCCGGTCATGGGAAGAACGAGCCATGGTGGCCATCGGGCATGGGGCAGCTCAAGCAAGGTGGAATTTCAAAGTTGGCTCACATGTGAGCTCTCGGGTGTGGTGTTTTCCGCGATCCGAGCGGCTGGCCGAGCAGCATGGGTCACCATCTTGACTGCGGGAGGTCGTGGCTTCGACAATGGTGAAGTCAATCGGGCTTGGACATGTGTAAAGTGTTTGGATTAAAATGGAATGGGGGAGAGGCCACTTTGGCTTGAAATTGGTCAACCCATTGGTTTGGGTTGGGTTCACCTCCCCATGGCTGGTCTTCGGGCCGAGAAGATCGATTAAGCTAGCCGGTCAAGAGGTGGTGATGTCCTTATCCAAGAATATTTGGATTAAATCTTGGTTAAGGGGAAACATGCTTAAGGCTAATGACTTTTAGGAGATGGTTAAAGGACCTCCTCCTTTTGCCATTAATGGCATGGTCACATGCCAAATTTTCATGGCTTCATATGGCTTGTGGATGGCTCACCTTTGGCTTGGGAAAAGGTTTGGTCAATTTCATGAAAATGGGTTTTAAGAATTTTTGGTAATTTGATGGAAATTTGTATGAAACTTGATTTGGAATAATTTGATGGTGAATTTAGGACTTAGGTAATGGCTTTAATTAAGTGGATGACAAATGGAGATGTCATGTGGGCTTTAGGGTAAATTTTGGGCCTTTGGATGTGGTGAAGTGGGCTTTTAGGAAAGTTTAAGGGAAATGGGCTTTTTGATTTTAGGATGGGCATTTGGGTAAAGATTTTGTGAAGAACTTTGTCAAATAAATGTCATAATTGGTTTAGGGGTGTTCTATGAAGGGCTTGGAATCAATTTGGTGTGATTTGAAGTTGAATTGGTTTGAATTTGGATTTATTTGGTAAGTGGGCCTATGTAGGTCAAATTGGGCTAACTTGGGCTAATGTTGGGCTAGGGTTGAAATTGATATAAAATCAATGTTGAGAAATGTTTATGGGAGTGTTTCAAAGAGGTTTTGACTTTGGTTGGGCTTTGATTTTGGGGTTTAGGCTCATTTGGGTTAGGTTTGGGTTTAGGTCAAAATAGGGCCTTTTAACTTCTGGGTTGAGTTTGAGTGGGGTTTGGGTCCAAATTTTGGGCAAATCATGTTAGTATTTTGTTTGTGGGAATGTTAAGGAAGATTTAGAAAAGATTTGGGGTTAATTGGAATTGAATTGGGTGAGTTTGGGTTAGGTTTGGGTCATGGGTCCAAATTGGGCTTTAAGGCCAAAAGTGAGATTGGATCCAAATATCACTCAAATTGGACTTGAATTTGGTCTATATTGGTATTGGGGATTTTGAATTGAAGTTTAGAATTGAATTGGACCAAAATTAGGATCAATTGGGTAGGTTTGGTTTGACATCGGGTTCACTTTGGGTTAAAATGGGCCAAATTGGGGGTTTTGACAAAAGTAGGGTAAATTGACAAAATTGGCCCATGGTGTAGTTGGACAAAATGAAATTGGGAATATTTGGGATTTTCTGGAATTTTCTGGGAATTTTCTGATTTTTGGATTTTTGGGTCAAGAGGGGTATTTTGGGTATTCTGGAGGGTATTGGGAGGTTTTCTTGGAATTTTTGGTATTTTTGGGTATGGATGATCAATTTAAGTGATGCGGAAATGTTTGGGATTGATTTTGGAGAATTTTAGATAATTTGGAAATTTTGAGAAATTTGGGTAATTTCTGGGTTTGGGTAAGCAAGCGGGTGTAGGGTCCCGGGGTCAAAGATCGAAAATTTGGGAAATTGAAGATCGGGTGAATTTAAGTGGAAAGAAGTCATTTTGGTTGAGCCATGAAGCCATATCAAGCCCATACGAGCTATGAAGGGACCCATTTGAGGCATTCACTATGTTGTTCCTAACCCTCTTAGCCAAGGGCTTAAGGGTTAAGGACCATCCATGTGAATCACCCACATGAGTCAGGAGGTCAAGTTAGGTATAGGTGTGTGAAAGTGTAGTGTATAGGTGTAGTGTATAAGTGTAGTGTGTGAATGTAGTGTGTGTGTAAGCCAGCCCCTTCACTCGTACCCGCCACCTGTGGGCGATCCTAAGGCCAAAGAGTCCCATAGGAACTCATCCTTTAAACTTCCACATTCGATTTCAACCCTCTAGGTGATTAGGGGTCTACAATCAAGTTTGTAGAGTTTGCAGGGAGTTAAGAAGTGGTTTGAATTTCTAGAAGGTGGGTCCCAATTCTAGTCCTCTAAGACAGTCAAAGGAAAAGCCTAAGGCTAGATCCTAAGTACTAAAGAGAAGAAGAGAAGACCTCATCAAAAATGAGGTCAACAACGGGATTTCCCACGGTCTAAATGAAAGTGTGGAACTCATTCAGTTGAGTTTAGCAAATTTATCTGGACTAAGTGAATCTGATAAAAATAATGATGCCGGAAGGATGAAACCGTGGGATCTTAACCGGTGTCGTTATAATCAACTTTAAGACTTGTTTTAATTGAAACACAAAAAACACTTGGAAATTAAGATTTTCTCTAAACAAATACACTTTTCTCATCTCCTGATTTATGACTTCTAAAACTAAACCTCTGCGACAACAAGGAACTCGGGGCATGGTGGGCAGCACGGCCATCGTCATCAGCAAAACCTGAGTCTACCTCAGCAAAACTTTCCTAGAATTAAATAACAAAGCCATAGGACTTCGAGGTAGTTTGCCTAGCGCAACATAAATCCTCAACTCTTCGTTAGGCATTTGCATTGCAAATTAAGCCCTAACCGGTCTTAGGATTCCGAGGTAGTCGTCCGATACGACATAAACCCTCACATCTTCGAGGCTATTTGTATGATTCTATCATATAAATATAAGCCCTAATTAATTAAAATTGACAAAATCAAAACATTAAATAGATATTAGGACCTTCCTAAATTCAAGCCAAACAATAGGATAGTCGGGAAATCACCGAAGTTCACTTCGAATCTGTGATTTCTCCTACTTTTCTTCCTTTGAATTTCCAAAACAAAATGTTCCAAATTTGATCCATTCCCTATCGAAATTCCAAAATTCAATCCTCGAAAATTTAAACTTTGAAATTCTTGAGAGCGAATTATTGATTATTATCGAGAGTTTTCTTAGGTGATTCCCGTCACTTAAGATGTAATTAACTATAGGGGCTTGCCCTTATAGGAATTTTAAAGAACCTGTGTAATATAAACCCCGTTTAATGCTTTCATATTAAGCAGGGAATTTGTCTGGCTTATAAAATTGGTTCGCAGTACCAAACGGATGTCACAAATCTTCTAGTTTATTTAATCGAGCCCCACCATCAAGCAAAGTGTGTCTATCCTTAGGGATAGATACACGGTTTGTGGTGTGGTGTTCGTTTATATAAACTATTTGGGATGTGAGATCAGCTTTGATTTCATATCTTAAAATTTTTCAAACTTAAAATTATTTTCAAAATCAAATACTACTTTTCAAATTATTTATTTAAACTAAATTAAAAATTCGCCGACAACTTCTGTTAGGCGACCCCTTTTCAAAATAAAACACATAACCTAAAAATATGCCGACAACTTCGCGCGACTCCACTGGGAAAATTCCTCTCTCCATTATAATCGAATAATTCGCTTTCAAAAATCGATAGTGCATCCATGTCCTTAATGGATCAAACTACCCTTCTTTCCGTTGGGATGCTATGTTCATTTCTACCTCGAACAAGTATAGCCAACATTCTCTCGGATTTAGGAGCCACTGTTTAGACATCCCTAAACGCAGAGGTTCCGAGATCCTTTTACTTCATTTCTGAGGTGGGGTGGACCCCCAATAGGTGTTAGTTTAGGAGTGATCCTTCGAGTCGAGAAGTCTTGCATAATACTTTCTTTTCCTTTCCAACTCTGAATCGGATTCCTGACCTTCTCTACACCTTTGAACATTCCGTTCTAAATAAAAAAACCCTCTAATAAATGATTCTTTTAACAAATAACTCCTTCTTATAAATACATGAACAAGAATGAGTTCGGACTCTTTTCGATTCCTTTCTTTTCGTCCTGATGAGAAGAAGCATAACTTGGGACCGACAACCGTAATCTACCCCGTGAAATGGAAGCCCCAAAGCCGATTTTCTCCTTCACCAATGGATCGGACTTCGCCGTTTATAAGGATGAGCTGCCCGACAATGGGATCATCCGGTTTGGACAAGGATTCGAGAACACAAATGTCAAGATCACCGACGTTTCCCTTTTCGCACTGACAAACAAAGTATCTGAAGCTAAGAAGCCGCTGATCGAGTTCAACCTTAGGTCAACTCGAGAGTTTCCTCCCCGCAAAAGATCCCGACCGAGAGGAGTACTCGCCGTCCGCAGGAGGACCGTTCTTGCTACCCCCACCGGTCTAGTTGTTTCCGCACCTACCCCGGCTTCGCAAAATTAAAGGGGAAGGAAATCCGGAACTATGGTGAACCCGTTACCGTGGAGGGTACGGACTTTCCGCGAGACCTTCGTTTTGAAATCGGGTCCGACTCAAGAATTCCATCACTAACACGGACCCAAAGAAGGAACAAAAGTAGGAAAATTGCCGTGAAGGCCGTAGCCGCCGAAGTTGCTTTCCGGAGGAAATCCTGAAATTCCCGAGTACACACCACTACCCGAATATATACCATTGCCTGAAGATACACCCTTTTGGAAGGAAGCAGATTCCATCCCCTTTTCCGCCGCAGCTGACGAGGAAAATGTCCGCAGGATTGTTTCTACATTACCTCGACCAGCATACTACGATGACAACAGAAAGAAAAGGGCTAGGATCACGCCATTCTCCCGACTACAGACTGTGATCGAGAAACTAGCAAAGAAAGAGAAATGCCCCGTATCAGAGATTCTAAGAAGGATAGTGGCGGGTGCCGCCAAATCCCGTCTCGGGCCCCGAGTAGAACCCGCCATCGTTACGGAAAAGCCAAATAAAAGGATGAAGGCTAGTCCGCCGGCCGTTGTTTCGGGATTGCGTATTAGGGAGGATACCACCTTCCAAGCATTTGGCCGACGCACCATCCGGTCCTGGACCTTCCGCCGCTAGAAGGATGGTATGGCGTCCCACTCACCGGACAACCGAGATCGAAACAACGACTCGAGAAGGAAAGTCTCGTCGGAGACTCGAATTCGAAGAAAGTGCTACCGCAGAGAAAGGAGACTCGCGAGAAGGGAACCCAGCAGCCTATCACACGACAACCGTGAAGATGCACGTAAAAGACCGCTAGAGGACGCTATGGAAAAGTCGAGGACCGATATTCGACGACTAGCAAAAGAAAGAGAAGAGAAATTCGGAGACGAGATCGATTCATCGGAGTTCATGGACGACGAGTATGCGGAAATCAACATGGTCGAAACACGAGCTTCGTCGCCATTGCAGGTGCTCTCGCAGCCCGCGAAAGAGAGGAGCCAGAAGTGATGAGAAGACAGCTTCAAGAGAAAGACGATACGATCGCCCAAATGGCGAAAAAGATGGAAGAGATGGTTGTAGCCATAGCCACTCTCCAGAGTCAAGTGCAACCCCAAAGAGAGACACCCCCAGAGGTCATTCACATTGTGGACGGAGGAAAAGAGATTACATCCGTCAACGGGGATGATCGCCTAAAGAAAGATACAACACAAAGTGTGATTCAAGAAAAGATATCAAGAGCTTGGTGGAACAAAGAAGTGCGAGAAGCCTTAGCACAATCAAAGAGCGGGACATCCATTCGGACGGGTAGACCTTACCGGAAGAATTCGACGCTGTCCAAGTACTCCAAAAGGCTTCGTACCACCTCTCGTTCAAGACCTTCGATGGAACCGGGAACCCCCGACAGCATGTTGCACACTTTCGTGCCGACTGTTGCAATGCCGGCGGGAGCGATGCATTACTCTTCCAACGAGCTTCGTCGGCCAGCTCGTCGTGGATCGCCTTGATTGGTATGCGTAATTACCAAATGGTTCGATGAAGACGTTCTCGAACTAGAAAACCTCTTCATCAAGCGATTCGTCGGAGCTCGCGCACCACATCACTATAGGTGATTTAGTGGTAGAGAAGCGTAGCCGAACGAAACTTTGGTGGATTACATACTTCGAGAGAGGAACTTAAGTATGAAGTGTGAACCACAACTACAAGAACAACATGCAGTCGACATCTTACTTAAAAGCATTCACGGCCCGATAGCACTTCTCCTCAAAGGATTCACTATTAAGACTTTCGAGAAGTTGTTAAGCAAGGCCGGGAGCTTGCAAGAGGAGGCGAAGCAATTAAGTTTCGCCGACAAGACGGACAAGCAAAAGCCCGTGAAGACTTTTGAAAAGAAATCCGGGATCGTTGCAACAATCGACAAAGGCAAGCAACCGATACAAATATCGTCCGAACGGCCACAACGAACCTCAACAAAATTATCAACAACCCCAACCCGACTATCAGCCATCTCCACAAGTATGAACAACCGCCTCGTCCGCAACGTACATTAAGGGAGCTTCGAGCGTGGAATATCCATTCAAGAATGAAGCAAAGTGCCGAAAATGTTCCGCAGTCTGATGAAGACTCCAGATTTCCAACTGCCAGAGCCTAAGAAACCAGAGGAAGTCAACAAGAAAAGTGATCCCAACTTTTGCTCTTATCACCAGATGATTGGACACAAGATAGAAGATTGCATTACCTTCAAAAGTTGGCTCAATAACAACCTTCGGAAAGGAAATATAACAATCCCGAAGGAGTACATGAAGGAACCTCAGAAAGGAGGTTCCGTCAATGTTATCTCAACTGATCCCATCATTCCGATAGATCCCTATACGATCGACGATGGATGGACTACCGCTCGGACAAGGTCTTCGAAAAAGATTTTAGACAACGATCCAAACCGCTTCGGTGCAAGCTTCAATTCGTAGTTCGAAATCTGCCAAGTCGGCACTATCACTTGCGATAGGAGAACCACCTCAACAGAGACAATCGAAGAGAAGAAGAAAATCGACGAAGAAGAGAGGACCGAGGCTCCTAAGGCTAGATTAGGGGCCGCTTATCCTAGGATAGTTGTTTCGATTCGGGGGAGAAATCCCTCGAACCTCTGACTCTGTATGATTATCTGCTCACTTCGGTGGGATCATATAATGATAAGGGTGATGGCGTTGGCTATGTTTTGACTGTTTCTAATGATTACGTGACTAGCGACAATCCGGACATCGATTTCGATACCAACGACAATTCTCAAATCATACACAATCTCGACGATCAAAATGACGAAGAAGACATCCATCAAAGAGGATACGAGAGTTCAATAAGTAACGAATCTATCTGCGAGTTTCAAGGAGCTCCAGTCACAATAGAGTTAGAGCCTTCAGACTCTGAAGCTAATCCGGAAGAGCCTGTCATTCCGATTCGAGAAGAAACACCAAGCAAGCTCAACACTAGATTCAGAAGAAATTATAGAAGTCAACTTAAGAAGCGGAAGAGTTCTACCTCCGAGAATGGGTCCAAAGGACAAAGGAAAGCAGGTGGTTGTTCAAGAAGAACCAACCCCAGCAGAAGAAATACCCATTCGAGAAGAAGCCGAGACACATGGAAATAAAGTGGACTACAACGTGCTAGCCCATCTTAGGAAACTACCAGCCAAACTGAGCATCTACGACGCTCTCATCTTATCAAAGGAGATGAGAGAAGCTCTGATCAAGGCCTTACTTCGATCCGGAAATTCGCTTAGCTCAAATGGCCGGAGATTCCTTAGATGAGGTTTGCTCGTTAAAGGAACAACGAGGCGTTACCTTCACGTGACAATGACCTACCACTTGGGACGACAGATCACAACCGACCGTTGTACATTTCGGCTATAATCGGGAAGTTTACGCTCTCCGCAGTATTGGTGGATCCAGGAGCATCAATCAATATAATGAGTCTTCGAACACTAAGTATATTTGGAAATTGATGCTCGTGAGCTCGAGGCCGACAAAATGTTATTAAGAGGATTCAACCGTAAAGGAGAAAGAGCTCTCGGGTCAATAACGCTACTAATGAAGACCGGTGACTTAGCAAAGACAACCGCAAAATTTCACATAATCGATTCGAAACGTCGTTCAACGCTCTACCTGGGCCGACCATGGATACATGAAAACAGGATGGTACCATCATCTCTACATCGGTGCATCAAATACTACGATGGAGGGGAACAAGGCATCAAAGGTGACTTACAACCATTCTCCGTACATGAGATTGGAATCCATGAAGACGCGACTTATTATGCACCACCGAAGAAAACAATCTTCTCCGGAGATACCCTAACAAATGAAGCAAAGAAAGTTCGGGACAACGAAGAACCCGAAGTTCTAGTCCACCGATCACTCACCACTCCCTTCCGACGAGATGGTGAAGGTTTCTCCACAACTCGCATCCGAGGTCGAGGCCGGGGACGAGCCCGTGGTAGAGACGTTAGGACAGCTTGGACGGAGGAAACCGACCATCAATGTCGATCGGGAAGATAGTTCTGAAGAAGAAAAAGAAATCAAGCAAGAAGCGACAACAATAAGTCGGAAGAAACCGCAATTCAAGATCTCCTCGAAGATGAAAAGAATGAAGAATACAAATCAATGTACGAGAAGATTAACCACTACATACATACTATGACCCTAACCCCGATCCATTCTAACAAGATCGAGGGTATGGTGGTCAAAGAGGTACGTAGCGGCGGTGCAAAGCCAATCAAATTCTACCATGGTGCTTCTTCCTCCAAAACTGAAAATAATGTACAATTTGAAGATGTCACTTCATCAGAATTAATGGAATTACCTTTGAGTGGTACTCTCCCCGTGTTCAAAATTTAATTCAACGTGGTTTCTTACCTCGACAATGGACAAAAGGTCAATCACAACGATTTTGAAAAATTATGGAATAACTCCGGTCGTCCACCCAATTCAAAGTATGGACTCGGATTCGGCACAGTAGGATCGATTGACGATACTGAATTTTGCTTGGTTGTCACTTGCGAATCTAATGAAAACTGCATGGAAACTACAGACGAACTCGAAGATTTACAAATTGGAGACGCTCCACCGTAATTCGAAGAAGAGATTAAATCTACAATAGATGAACTAACGGAAGTTAATTTAGGTACTAGAGAAGAGCCTAGACCTACCTTTGTTAGCTCCTTACTCAATAAAGGAGACTCTGAAGAAATAATCAAGTTATTAATGGAATTTAAAGACTGTTTTGCTTGGAACTACAATGAAATGCCGTGATTAGCTCCGAGGTCGCAATCCATAAGCTAGGAGTGGATCCTACTTCGTCCCGGCAAGACAAGGTCCCGTAAGAATGCGTCTAGAAATCGAACAACAAGTCATAGCCGAAGTTAAAAAGCTAATAGACGCCAAATTTGTCCGTGAAGAACAATAACCGACTTGGTTAGCCAATGTGGTGCCAGTCAGAAAGAAGAATGGTCATATCGAATCTGTGTGGACTTCAGAGATTTAAACAAGGCATGTCCAAAGGATGAATTCCCTCTACCAATCCCGGAACTAATGATCGACATTGCTTCGACACATGAGATATTTTCATTCATGGATGGATCTTCGAGATACAACCGGATAAAAATGGCTCCAGAAGATGAAAAGCTTACAACATTCGAACGCCGATCGGAGTATTTTGCTACACAAGTGATGCCATTCGGACTGAAGAACGCAGGAGCAACATACCAGAGAGCGATGACAAGAATTTTTGATGATCTCATCCACAATCAAGTCGAATGCTACATGGACGATGTGGTCATCAAAAGCAAAGTAAAGGACAACCACTTGTATGATTTGAGAATTGTTTTCGAACGATTAAGGCAATTTAACCTTAAGATGAATCCCTTAAAATGCGCCTTCGGCGTCACCTCCGAGAAATTCTTAGGATTCGTTGTCCGACATCGTGGGATTGAAATCGACCCGGAAAAGATTAAAGCTATCTTAGAAATGCCGCCTCCCAAAACCTTAAAACAACTACGATCTTTTCAAGGGAAGTTGGCATATCTTCGACGCTTTGTCTCAAACTTGTCAGGTAGGTGTCAGCCTTTCTCGGCACTAGTTAAAAAGGACGTCAAATTTATTTGGGAAGAGAAATGCCGGAAGGCCTTCGAGGACATTAAACAATATTTAATGACACCTCCCGTCTTAGCGGCCCTGGCCTCGTGTAGACCGCCGATACTTTACGCCGCGGCTTTATACGACTTCTCTCGGAGCCCTGTTAGCCCAGTGTCAATGATAAGGGTAAAGAAAATGCTCTTTACTATTTAAGCCGTCGTTTACTTCCGACGGAAATAAGGTATCCCACAATCGAAAAGCATTGTTTGGCCCTCGATCTTCGCCGCTCAAAAACTCGTGCACTACATGCTTTCTCATAAGGTCAACTCGATCTCGAAATTTAATCCATTGCAATACTCGATGACTCGTCCAACACTTTCCTAGCGGACTTGCCGATGGTCAATGATATTATCGCAATTCGATATAACTTTCGTGCCTCTTCGTGCCGTAAAGGGACAAGTCTTAGCAGTACTTTCGCAAGACACCCTTTGCCGGCAGCATCTCCTCTCAATGACGATTTGCCGCATGAACAAATAATGAGCCTAGAAGACCCCGATGATCGACGTTGGGAATTATATTTCGAAGGAGCATCTTCAAGCACACAAAGACGAAGAATCGCAAGTGATAGTGCCCGTAAGGCGGGAATCGGGCTAATCTTTATAACACCGGAACGGGGGATGTTAAGATACTCCTACCACTTAACAGAACCATGTACAAACAACGACGCAGAATACGAAGCCCTCATAACGGGACTGGAATTAACTATTCAAATGGGGGTAACAAACATCAAAATCTACGGGGATTCGCAGTTAATCATTCAACAGATCGTCGGACAAGACATAATTCTAAAGCCAAGACTCGAGCAATACTTCCAAAGATGCCATACGCTGTTGGAACAAATTCCAAATGTGACGATCTACAAAATTACCGTAAAAGAAAATGCTTTAGCAGATGCTTTAGCCCGTCTCGCAAAAGAATTTGCCTCGTTTGCAAGATGAATCAATGGAAGTGTCGGCTCACTGACGTCAGGTCCTATCACAGCTCGACATGTACACAATACACAAATCAAAAAAGAAAAAGAATCAGTTGCAACAAAGACAAAAAACACGGAAGATCGGCGACAACCATTAAGTAGACTACCCGCAAACAGAAAGCTACCGGACGATAGGTCGCTAGCCCATCGGATCAAGAAAAGAACTCTGTCTTATGCATTAATAAACAACACATTGTACAAAAGGTCTTTTGATCAAATGTGGCTAAGGTGCCTAAGCGGGTCCGAGGCGCGTGAAATTGTTAAAGAGGTGCATTCAGGACTCTGTGGCGCTCACTAGTTGGGTCCGAAGATGAAAATGAAAATTAAAATACTAGGGTATTATTGGCCCTCGATGATGACCGACTGCATGAAAATCGCCAAGAGCTGTCACCAATGCCAAGTGCACGGAGTGGTTCTACACCAACCTCCAAATGTGCTACATCCGACAATTGCGTCGTGGCCATTCGAATGTCGGGGCACGGATATAGTGGGTCCGATGAACCACCATCTTCGAAAGGACATCGCTTCATTCTTGCGGCTACGATTACTTTTCCAAGTGGGCAGAGAGGCTCCACTTAGAGAAGTGAAAGCACACCACGTGCTACGCTTTTCAAGAATCAAGTTGTCTACCGTTTCGGAGTGCCGCGCAGGATCATCTCGGATAATGGGTCGGCATTCGGAAGCACGCAAATCAACAATTTTGTCAGGAGACACGGAATCGACTGGCGATATTCAACAATTTACTACCCAAGAGCAAACGGCCTCTCTGAGGCTTTTAATAAAACTCTCGTTCAAATTTTAAAGAAAACTTTGGACGATAATAAGAGAAATTGGCACGAGAAGTTGCTAGAAGCCTTATGGGCCTACCGGACAACCTTCAGAACTCCTACTCAAGCTACACCTTACGCTCTGGTGTATGGGTCCGAGGCAGTGTTACCTTTAGAGGTTCAGCCTTCCTTCACTCGAATTGCAGCTTGCAAACAAGATCACGACAGAAAAGAATGCCAAATTACGGCTAGAAGAATTAGAAAGCCCGGAAGGAAAAGACTTGCAGCGTAAATGTAATTTAGAACTATACCAAGCTAAGATGGTTCAAACCCATGACAAACTGGTCCGCCCAAGGACCTTCAAAGTTGGTGACTTAGTTCTCGTTCTCAAGAGACCTATTCTTGCACACCGCAAGATAGGAGGAAAATTTGAACCCACTTGGGAAGGACCGTTTGTGGTCGAAGCAAGTATACTCGGGAGGTTCCTACCGCCTAGTGAATTGCCGGGGAGAACGACATATGCTTCCGATCAACGGACAATACTTGAAAAGTATTACGCTACTCGATGTTTCGAAGGAATGAATTCTTCATCCCTAAGAAACACGAGCGAAGTAATTACTTATGACTGGGTCCGAACCCAAAAATAATAAAATGTGCTAAAATAAATAAAATCATGATAATAAAGTTTTCCTTGTTTTCTTTTCCAAATCAAAATCTCTTTCCTGATTTTTTTCCCACTTCATTCCTGTTAAATTTGAAAATACAAAAAATATAATATAAAAAAATGTGTCTTTAATAAACATTTTCTTAATGTTCTTGTTCTTAGTACAGCCCCTGATCCTTTTCCTTGTCTTTTCGCAGGGAAATGTCGAACGGGAGGTTGGTCCTGAACTTTAGAAATGGCGTAAGCCTTGCACTCGATGAAAAGAGGGTGAAAGATGGAGCGATAATCGAGATTGACTCGGATTTCGCACCGGCGAGCCTACAATACGAGGAAAGTGACCGGGTCCCGCTGACCGAGAAGAACTGCACGGGCAGACAGTGATGAAAGTGGGTGGCCCAAGCCACCAATCCAGCAGCAAGAAAAGAAAGGCAAACACTAAAGAAGACAAGAAAATGAAGTCTGTAGTCGCTACAGTAGAGGGTAGGCTTGTCAGCGCCGTGCCCACAGAGATTCAAGAAGTTCGAAGAGCTACTCTCACAGCAACGCAACAAAGAAATAAGAATCACCGTATCTGTAAGATGTTAACAAAACTAGCCGCGGACCAGCGCGACGAGACAGCTTGCTACCGCGTACGTACACTTCGAGGACACCGGTTCACCGGGAACCCGAAGAAAGGAGGCCAGCTCCTAGGATACCGTAAAGGACCGGGGAAATCTCACAAAGACCAGAAGAAAGAAGGCTACCACGCCACCAGATAGAACCACCAGTAATGCATGATCTTGTTGCAGAAGCAACCCCGGGGGATGTCCTGGGGGATGTCCTGACAGACATCTTCCCCGAGGAGCCGAGGTATGCAGGAGAACGTGAAGGGATTGAACCATATATCCCACAATATGTCACTGTGCCTCGCCATCTGCAGTTATTCCGAATACGAGCCGGAGAGAATGCGGAATGTCGAAAAGAAAACCTTTGAATACTTCGAGAGAATTAGAGGCGGAAGGATCAACATACTCGAGGGCCTCGAGCTACATACGTACGTATTCTCAGAGTATGAACAATAGCAAATCGTGGATTGCATCCGGGATTTGAAAAGAATGGGCCGAGCGGGCCGCCTAAGGGAAAACACCTACTCAGAACCCCGGAGATGGATGCCAGGGAAAGGAAGAATCACAATACAATGTGGATGCTGTTACAATATTGCGAAAGACAGGAAGGGAAACTCTCCGGGAATACTCCGTCATGGCCAAGTGGATCCGATGCCATTAGTCATCAAGAGAATGGTAAAGAGATTGATAACATGGAGGGTACTGCCAGCAGATTGCATACCCAATAGCCGCATTATTAACATCTACAAGCAGGCGACCGCATACCCCCACACATAGATCACCACGACTTTGTCGACCTTTCGCACGCTCTCTTTCCCGAACGAGTGTAACATCATGTTCGGATCCGACCTCCGGATAGCAGGCCCGTGTGAGTTCCGAGGGCCGGTGAAGATACCATCACCGGTAGGTTCCATCATGATACCGAAGGGCAACGGAGCGGATATCGCTAAGCATTGCATACCGGGAGTAGCAGTGAAGTGGATCTCGCTTACTTTCGGAAGGATGGACGACGGGAAGACACCTTACCATTTCCGACTGGACACTGGAGCTAGAGAGCCTCCGACCTTACGAGCCGTGAGTTACATGGAAAATATCACACCTCCAATGTACATCTATACGGCATCCTTGCCAAGGATGGCTTGGAAGGTGATGTTATCGACCATGTACCCCACTATTCGTACATGGATTTTTGACGGATGCTTCTTTTGATGGATCGACGAAGATCATACATAGTCCGTTTTGAGTCTACATGGATTGTATGAAATATATGCCGAATCAAGTTGTATGATGTATCTTCGACATGATTGGAATGAAAGTGACCATGTCACATTTTTTCGCCTTCACCTCTTTTGTGCAAATTGACTGGGAAACGCCATTAAAGTTAAATGAACTTCGAACAAAGAACAGAGAAGAAATAAAAAAAAGAGAATAAAAGAAAACTTTCCTAAAAAAAAAAATCTAAAAATGTCAAACACCAAATCCACATGAACACCAGATAAACAACAAAAAACGGGATAGTTAAAGGACAAACAAAACAAATTTAAAGCTTAAATTGAATTCCAGTTTAAACCCATCTTCTCAAACCCTCCAATCCTTCTTCAAATCAAGATCTATTCTAGACTTCCCTTGAAACCCCCTCTCGGGATGATTTCAGAATCACGAAGAATTTTCAATTTGATCCGGATGGCATGGGTTTGTACCCTTCGCCAAGTAAACAGATTTTGATTGATTCCCATGAGATATGAAACACTTTCATATCTCATTTCGATCTCCCGCTAAATCCGAATCTCCACAGTAAATTTCAATTCTCAAATTTCCGAGACTGGTACCTAAATTCCAGTTCTCACTCCGAGATCGATACCTAAATTTCGATTCTCATCTGAATTGATACCTAAATTTCAATTCAAAATTTCCGAGATCGGTACCTAAATTCCAGTTCTCATTCCGAGATCGATACCTAAATTTCGATTCTCATCCGAATTGATACCTAAATTTCAATTCAAAATTTTCGAGACCGGTACCTAAATTCCAGCTTCTCACTCCGAGATCGATACTTAAATTTCGATTCTCATCCGAATTGATACCTAAATTTCAATTCAAAATTTCCGAGATCCGGTACCTAAATTCCGAGCTTCTCATTCCGAGATCGATACCTAAATTTCGATTCTCATCCGAATTGATACCTAAATTTCAATTCAAAATTTCCGAGACTGGTACCTAAATTCCAGTTCTCACTCCGAGATCGATACCTAAATTTCAATTCTCATCCGGATTAATACCTAAATTTCAATTCAAAATTTCCGAGGCTGGTACCTAAATTCCAGTTTTCTTTGCAATCCCGAGATTGGAACCTAGGTTTCAATTCTCGTTTCAAATCTAAAATTTCCCAAATTAATTTTAAATCAAACTTCAATCTAAATGAAAAATCAAAATCTAAAATTACACATCAAAACTTAAATTGAAACAAAATAAAATCTAAATCGAAATTCCCCCAGATCATGTGATTTGGAATTCACCTCCTTTTCCTTTCCCCAGCGAGAGTTCAGGAATCTCCAGTTTCAGAGATATGCTTGACACTCCCCAACGGAAACTCTTCTACTTCGTCCTAAGTTTGTCACTTGGACATCTGTGTTGGTTTTGCTGATCGCTTCGGTCAACACCAATATGCGCGGTGTGCTCCGTCGACTCACCACACCTATTGGGGGTCCATTTGTTGACCTCATTTTTCATGAGGTCTTCTCTTTTCTTTTAGTACTTAGGATCTAGCCTTAGGCTTTTCCTTTCGACTATCTTAGAGGACTAGAATTGGGATCCACCATCTAGAATTTCAAACCACTTCTTAACTCCTCGCAAACTCCACAAACTTGATCGTAGACCCCTAATCACCTAGAGGGTTGAAATCAAATGTGGAAGTTTAAAGGATGAGTTCCTATGGGACTCTTTCGCCTTAGGACCGCCCACGGGTGGCCTCGGTCTCAGTGAAGGGGCCGACTTACACACACACTACACTTATACACTACACTTTCACACACCTCCTAAAACCACACCCATACCCAACTTGACCTCCTGATTCATGAAGGTGATTCACATGGATGGTCCTTAACCCCTAAGCCCTTGGCTAAGAGGGTTAGGAACAACATAGTGAATGCCTCAAATGAGTCCCTTCATGGCTCATGTGGGCTTGATGTGGCTTCATGGCTCAACCAAAATGATTCCATTCCACTCAAATTTACCCAATCTTCAATTTTACCCAATCTTCAATTTTCCAAATTTTCAATTTTTGACCCCGGGACCCTACACCCGCCTAACCTACCCAAAGCCCTTGAAATTACCCAAATTTTTCAAAATTTCCAAATCACCCAAAATTCCTCAAAATCATTCCTAAACATTTCTCTCCACTCAAGTTGATCATCCATACCCAAAAATACCAAAAATTCCAAAAATACCCCCCAATACCCTCCAAATACCCAAAATACCCCTCTCGACCCAAAAAATCCAAAAATTCAGAAAATTCCCAGAAAATTCCAGAAAATCCCAAATATTCCCAATTTCATTTTGTTCAACTACACCATGAGACAATTTTGTCAATTTACCCTACTTTTGTCAAAACCCCCAATTTGACCCATTTTGACCCTAAGTGAACCCAATGTCAAACCAAACCTACCCAATTGACCCAAATTCTGGTCCAATTCAATTCTAAACTTCAATTCAACATTCCCAACACCAATCTAGACCAAATACAAGTCCAATTTGATTGACATGTGGATCCAATTTCACTTTTGGCCTTAAAGCCCAATTTGGACCCATGACCCAAATCTAACCCAAACTCACCTAATTCAACTCCAATTAACCCCAAATCTTTTCGAAATCTTCCTTAGTATCCCCACAAACAAAACACTAACATGATTTGCCCAAAATTTAGACCCAAACCCCACTCAAATTCAACCCAAAGCTAAAAGACCCAATTTTGACCTAAACCCAAACCTAACCCAAATGAGCCCAAACCCCAAAATCAAAGCCCAACCAAAGTCAAAACCTCTTTAAAACACTCCCATAAACATTTCTCGACATTAATTTTACATCAATTTCAACCCTAGCCCAACATTGGCCCAACTTGGCCCACTTTGACCTATATTGGCCCATTCACCAAAAGAGCCCAAATTCAACCCAATTCAAACCCAAATCACCCCCAATTTGCTTCAAGTCACTCATGACACATCCATGAGCTAAACCCAACAATTACTTGGCCCAACCTCTTTACAAAATTCCCATCCATAAATTCATTTTTTTAAACTTAAAGGCCCATTCCTTAAACCATTTTAAAAGCCCATCTTTCACCACATCCAAAGGCCCAAAATTGGTCCCAAAGCCCATATGACATTTCCCCTCATCATACTTTCAATTAAACTCAATACCTAAGTCCTAAATTCATCATCAAATCATCCCAAATCAAGCCCCATACAAATTCCCATCAAAATACCAAAATCTTTCTTAAATCCATTTCCATGAAATTGACTTAACTTTCCCCAAGTCAAAGGTGAGCCATGAAGCCATGCATGAGCCACATGTGAGCCATGAGAGCCTTGGACACTCCACCATGCCATATTGAGTAAGAAGAGGGAGGGCTTTCCTTAATCCCTAAAGCTCATTAGCCTTAATCATGATTCACCTAAACTTAAATTTAATCCAAATATATTTGGATGGAGACTTCTCCATGCCAAACCAGCTGATCCCTTTGATCCCCCACAGCATCCAAAGCCACCTCGAGGGGTGCACCAAGCCCAAATGGGTGGATTGACCCATTTAGACTCAAAACTAGCCATGCCCCATTCTACTTTGGATCAAAGCCTTTACACATGGCAATTGCCAATTGCTTGCACCAAGTCCCGACCCGACCCACCTAACCTCGAGGGTGACCAATGCCTCGGCCGGCCGACCACCGAGTCACCGGAAAACACCATGGCCGAGAGCTCACATGTGAGCCAACTTTGGAATTCTCACTTACCGAGCCGCCCCATCCCCAATGGCCATTGTAGTCGTTCTTCTCTTGCCAAGAGCAGCTCGATCCCAAGCCCTAACTCTCCCCGGGAGGCCCTCCACCCTCTCCTATTTAAACACCACCCCTTCTTGGCCATGAGAGGTGCCGAAACAAACCTTAAGGAAACTCGCCAAAATTGTTCCGTACTACTCCCCATACATAGATCATTTGATCCCCACCGAAATCCCCTGCCATTTCCTCTCTGCGAGCTCAATTTCGCAGTTGAAATCCAAGCCCAAAACCAGGACACTTCTCCACAAGTGAGCCAATCCCCAAATTGATTGGTCCTACACCTTCACCGTACCAAGAGAAGGTGTCCACCAAAGAAAAGCTCCATCTCCGAAGCCACCTGAGCTTGCTCCGCCTCCAAGCTTTGTGGATCGGCTGTGGTCAAAATCCTACTTAGTGCAATTCACTGCACCGGGAGACTTCATCTCGGAGCTTGCCGGGATCCAATCGAAGGTGAAACAACCCTCGCATCGAAGCCACACTTTTCTGAGCAAAGGTATGGTCTCACTCTTCTTCCCGAGCTTCGAACATTCTCCATTTTTATTGTGTAAATTTCATCCCACATAAACCGTATGGATGTGTTTGTCTTCTCGAGACGAATCCATAGAGCATAAGAACGTTAAATTTGGTCAAGTATCGAGTGAGATCTTGGGCCTGAAGATGGACGGTTCTCGGGTTAGGAGGCTTGGGGACGATGAACGGATGCCGTTCATTCAATACACGCGCGGACGGACGGCTCGGATGGCGTCGGACCGAGAGATGGTACGTGAACCGCGGGACCCGGGCCGCCGACTCAAGCGGCAGCCGTCGAATGAGAGCGCCGCCGCGTAGCCGTTCGGAGATGTCGAGGATGACGCGGCGCCGACTCGGATAAATAGAAAATTAGGGATTTTTCTATTTATTTAATTCCCCGAACTTGGAAAATTCATAACTTTGTGTAGGAAAATTATAAAAATAAAATAAAAATACCCTCTTGCTCGATGAACATAGGAAAATAATGTGGAAAAAAAATCAGCTTAATTTCATCAAGTATTTTATTTTTAATAATTTATTTACCGTTTGCATTCTTTTAATTCTCCATGCATATAGGAAATTTACCATGGCATGAGACCATAGGGCTTTTCAAGCCTCTGAATTTGGGAACATTCCCCGAATTTTCCAAAGTCGAGGCCATCCCTATGAGAAGTTATTGATTTTTCAAATTCATGTTACTGTTTTGAGTATTTTAATTCCAATAATTAGCATGTTGTGAAATAAATTCTAGGAAAATTTGGTGATGTCCCTTGTGACCAGAGGACCCTAGGAAAAATAAGTTTTGAGTTAGTTCATTTAAAATAACCCTTATCTGGCTTAAACACCCAAAATAGATCCCTAATTAATTAGAGCTAACCATACATCAAATTGACTTGAAATCAATTCTCCATTGACCTTTAGGATCAGAAGAACTCACCATAAAAATTTGAGGTCAATTGGACTTGGTTAGCCCTACTAAATGGGTTGATTAAGCCATTTAGTCAATTCAACTTTAAAAATTCATAACTTTCAAAATATCTTTCAAAAATTCACCAAATTGGTTTTGGAGCCTCTCTGATATTAGGGGGATTTAAGAAAATTAAAATTTCAATTTTCTAAAAAAGTTGATTTTTAATATTATTTTAATATTTTTAATAATTAAAAAATAATAAAAATCACAAAAATAATGAAATTCACCAAAATGTCACATTTTGAATTTTAATCACTTAGGAACAAACACCATATTTTTCTTAGGTCTATTTACTGAGATATTAAATTTTAAAGCTCTAGGGTAATTTTAAAATTAAAAAAATGTATTTTCTAGCATTTTCACCAAAATAATTATAATAAATCATAGAAAAATCAAAAAATTACAAAAATTGATTCTCTGATTTCCTTAATATCAGAGAGATTTTTGAAAAATATAAAGTTCATTTTTCAACCTTTATTTTATTTTTAAATTAATTAACACTCCAAAACTTAAAATAATTGTAATAAAAATAATATAATTCAAAAATCACCAAAATTGGTTCAAGTGGTCCTCTAGTCATTAGGAATGTCCCCTAATTTTCTTAAGGACAGAAACTTTCCCTTGGTCATGTTATTAAATTTTCCTTGGAAATCTCTATTTTCTACCAAAAATAATTATATAAATAAATTAAATACAGAAAAATCACATTTTCTCCTCTTATGTCTTTATTGACATATGAGTGAAGTCACATAAAAATTTCAAGTTCATTTAAGCTCAATTTAGTGAGTTATGAAATTATTAAGCTTAAAGGGCAAAGTGGTAATTAAAATTTTAACCCTTAATTAAAACTTTAGGTTTAATAAAATTAACAAGTAAAATATTTGATCTTAATCTGATTTGGATGATTGAAATTTAAATAATTAAAGGGTAGAAACCCATTAAACAATTTAAAATAATTGAAATAAACTTTAATTAAATAATTGATTAAATTTGGGAAGAATAATAAAATTGGAATTATTAAAATAGGGATATTGTTAGGAAGAGATTTATTCTTTAATTTAAAAATCCCTAAATTAATCATCTCATTAATATTTAATTCTTAATTAAAATGATAATTCAAATTTAAAATATTAAAAGACTTAACCATTAAACTAAAGTTAAATTATTAAACTCTTTTAAAATTTCAATTAAAGTTAAAAATAAAATTAAATTAAAAATTAAATTAAATTAAATTAAATCAAGTTAAAATTAAATTAAATCAAACAAATTAAATTAAATTAAATTAAAGTTAAAAATAAAATTAAATTAAAAATTAAATTAAATTAAATTAAATCAAATTTAAATTAAATTAAATCAAACAAATTAAATTAAATTAAATAAATAAATTAAATTAAATCAAATTTAAATTAAATTAAATTAAATAAAAAAATTAAATTAAATAAAAAAATTAAATTAAATTAAAACAAATAAAAATTAAAACATATTAAATTAAATTAAATTAAATTAAATTAAATTAAATCAAATTAAATTAAATTAAATTAAGTTAAAATTAAATTAAAGGAAATTAAATCAAATTAAACTAAATTAATTTAACATCAAATCAAACTAAATTGAATTAAATTAAATTAAATTAAAATTAAAATTAAATTATATCAAATTAAAGTTAAAATTAAATTGAATTAAATAACATCACCTAAAACGAAGGAAATTAAATATAAAGCAACTTGAACACTATTCCAAATTTAAACCCATTAATTGAAATTAAATTAAATCACAAACCATTTGAACACCAATTTACCCTCGAAAGCTTTAGTTGTCATAACTCCTAAACAGTAATATTAAATGAAATGTTACTTCACTTATAGGACATTCAAACATCCTGATTCATCGAGTAAGACAATAACAAAACTTAACTAAACCTCGGACGATTAATTCATTTGTGTAATTGGATTCATTTGGACTTAAAACAATCCTAGAAATATTGAAAAGATGTTTAAGATTTGCCTTAAGCACTTCCTCGATATGATAGGATGTTCATAAGAACAATTGAACTTAATTGTTCTTTGATGAAGAAAATCGTCTTCAAACCAAAACACAAAGAACCTAGACGTCATAGGAAATGACTAGCTATAGGATTAGTGAACTCGGTAGAAAACCATAACCCTTACCTTAGCTTTACCTAGGAACTTGCTTAAATATTCTAATTGTGTTTTAAGTGCAGCTTGGGATGACGGGAAGACCCTCCAGTGTACGCTTTTATTTTATTGCAATTTACTTTCTTGCAATTTACATTATTGCAATTTATTTAACCGCATTGCACTTACTTTTCTTGCATGATAAACAACTGTTGCATGAAAACCCACACCTTTAGGATAGTCCCTGAAACTGAAACCAAAACTAAATTAAAAGTCATTGCAAGATAAAATTCACCGCCACAACATTCCAAAATATAAGACAACTCAAAATTTAATCACAAACAAAACACAAAACTACAATTACAACTAAATTAAAACATCCTGTTGGATGATCGGGAATACCTCGGATGATGTAACCTACGTGTTGCTAACGGGATTTCCCACGGTCTAAATGAAAGTGTGGAACTCATTCGATTGAGTTTAGCAAATTCATCCGGACTAAGTGAATCCGATAAAAATAATGATGCCGAAGGATGGAACCGTGGGATCTTAACCGGTGTCGTTATAATCAACTTTAAGACTTGTTTTAATTGAAACACAAAAAACACTTGGAAATTAAGATTTTCTCTAAACCAAAACACTTTTCTCATCTCCTGATTTATGACTTCTAAAAGTAAACCTCTGCAACAACAAGGAGCTCGGGGCATGGTGGGCGGCACGGCCATCGTCATCAACAAAACCCGAGTCTACCTCAACGAAACTTTCCTAGAATTAAATAACAAAGCCATAGGACTTCGAGGTAGTTTGCCTAGCGCAACATAAATCCTCAACTCTTCGTTAGGCATTTGCATTGCAAATTAAGCCCTAACCGGTCTTAGGATTCCGAGGTAGTCGTCCGATACGACATAAACCCTCACATCTTCGAGGCTATTTCGTATGATTCTATCATATAAATATAAGCCCTAATTAATTAAAATTGACAAAATCAAAACATTAAATAGATATTAGGACCTTCCTAAATTCAAGCCAAACAATAGGATAGTCGGGAAATCACCGAAGTTCACTTCGAATCTGTGATTTCTCCTACTTTTCTTCCTTTGAATTTCCAAAACAAAATGTTCCAAATTTGATCCATTCCCCATTGAAATTCCAAAATTCAATCCCTTGAAAATTTAAACTTTCGAAATTCTTGAGAGCAGAATTATTGATTATTATCGAGAGTTTTCTTAGGTGATTCCCGTCACTTAAGATGTAATTAACTATAGGGGCTTGCCCTTATAGGGAATTTTAAAGAACCTGAGTAATATAAACCCCGTTTAATGCTTTCATATTAAGCGAGGGAATTTGTCAGCTTATAGAATTGGTTCGCAGACCAAACGGATGTCACAAATCTTCTAGTTTATTTAATCGAGCCCCACCATCAAGCAGTGTGTCTATCCTTAGGGATAGATACACGGTTTGTGGTGTGGTGTTCGTTTATATAAACTATTTGGGATGTGAGATCAGTTTGATTTCATATCTTAAAATTTTTCAAACTTAAAATTATTTTCAAAATCAAATACTACTTTTCAAATTATTTATTTAAACTAAATTAAAAATTCGCCGACAACTTCTGTTAGGCGACCCCTTTTCAAAATAAAACACATAACCTAAAAATATGCCGACACTTTCTCATTCGGATACAAAAGGAAGAAGACTATGCTAGACTCTTTACTCAACAATCAGTTTTGATTGCTGACACCCACATGAAGCTTATCAAATGGACTCCTGATTTTGACCCATCTAAGGAACCTCCTATCGTTCCTATGTGGTTCAAACTTCCGGGCTTCCCTTTCATTTGTATAATTCACGTGCTTTGTACAACATTAGCCAAGCTCTCGATACTCCTCTCAGAGTTGATGCTCCTACTTTTGATAGGGTCTCTCCAGATGGTGTCAGGGTTCAAGTGGAGAGGGAATTCACTCTACCTGATCTGGATCGTTTTTGGATCACTGATGGTGCAGAGGGGTTTTGGCAGGAGGCTGTGGTGGAGAACAGACCTCTCTTTTGCCAGCATTGCAAAATGTTTGGGCACATTAGAGACACCTGCTATAGACTGCATCCTCCTTCGAGGAAAAGAGCTGTTGGGCCTTCTGCTGTTGTTGGAAATTCCCAACATAGAGTTGACGCTACCCTGGCTCAGGAGAATAAGGTAGCATCTAATGCTGATAAAAGTTTAAACTCAGCCGGTTATACAAATTTCCACTCCGGAGACTACAGTGGTTACCAAACAAGCTGGAAGTGTGACATTACTTCCTGTGCCACAAGCCGTCCAGGGGGCTACTTCAGCTGTTCGCTCTAACAGATACATTCAAACTTTCAGTAGAAAAAGAAGAATTCCCCTACCAATTGTCTAACCCACCGACAAGAATCAGCAGGACTCTACGAAAGAGGAAGAAGTAGAAGAAGAAGCGGAAGAAGAAGATGACGGAGAAGACTGGCAGGTATATCATTCTTGAGGGAAGAAGAAGCCTGGGGTTACACTCCTATTTGATAATACCTCGGTGACTCAGGGCAATGAAGTAGCATTAAAGAGATTACTTCATGGATCTCCAAGGAACAGAGCGAGAGTATCACGTTCTCGCTCTTGACTTTTGTTTTTGTAATTGTTCAATATTTTGGATCTTTTCGATAACATCGTATTGAAGAGGAAGGGCTCCGTGGGCCTTCTCCTCAAGCCTTTGTAACCGTTTTTAAATTAATATAGGCCCTGTGGCTTCTTTTGCAATATATATATATATATATATATATATATATATATATATATATATATATAAGTTTTATAATTCAAACAAAGTCTTCTGAGTTATAGAGTAAGTTACCATTACCTCCCAGAAAATGACGCAAAATACTTGATGCGAAATTTTTGTATGTGTTATAAATGTCTTTCAACACTACAACACACATGACAGCTAAATTAAGAAATATACAGATCAATCACAATAACATATATTTCAGAATAAAAAGTTTTATCTTTTAAAATCTTTAAGCTCTAAAATGTATAACAATTGAAATAAAAGGTAAATATTTAAGATTCCTTGTAATTTTTGATTTTATAAAGGCGTTAGTAAATTATTAACCAAATTTTACTAACTAAGTTTAATTTTTAGAATTTAAAGAATATTTAACTACCAAATTGTAAGACTTAAAAATTTTTCATTCATTTCGAAAATAATTGTAGTTTATTAAATTAAGATCACATAAATTATTTACAAGAAAAATATTTTCATGAAAATCTTTTCTAATAAAGATGCATGCATAAAAATTAAGTAAAATATGTAATTAGTTTTCTTTTTATAAAATAATTCAAGTGAAGCCAATTTTTGATTAGACATCTCCTCAAGCTTCTCCTCACCCCCTTTTTTCTTAACAGTGAGGATTACTGTATCTGGATAGCCTGTTAATGATTTTGAACTTCACTATCCTTAACTTATATTTATAAACTTTTACATCTTCACTTAATTAATATAACATGAATAGTTTTCAAGAAGACTTTCAATCTTTTTCTTTTTCTAGTTATAATTATTGATTTCTTAATACTTCTAAAATTCAATTATCTCTAAAATGAATAGGAAAAAAAAATTTAATCTTACTCTTCTTTAAGTTGAATAATTCTATTCTTAAAATCAATCAAAGTTATTAAAATTTTGGTTAAGTCTACTAAATTATTTATAATTTCAAAAATTTAAGTGATCTTAAATAGATTTTTCATTCCTTATGTTATGTTAATATATTTTTTTAGAAAATATTAGCACTTAAGGACAAATAAAATTTAAATTTGCATGTATTTTCCCTTCCCCCAAACTTAAGTTTTGGTATATCATGAGAAAAAAAAAATTTTAAAGTATGAGAGAAAGAAAATAATTTTTAAAAAGGAATTTTATAAGTACGTAAAAACAGTCTACGAAGAAAAATTTACTTCTACACATGCTTTTTATGAATATCACTGAAATAATGAAGCAAGTATAAAAGTAAACAGGTTCAATTTTTATATCAGTATCTAAATAAAACGACTATACTAATCACAATAACATAAACATAACAACATCAATAACTAAATAGTACTCAAATCATCAGTACAACTTACATCAACAAAGCATCAAACAAACATAAACTAATCATATTACTAAGTCTAACACACAGAAAAATAAAATAAGAACATAATCTCGACACTCTAATCATCACTCGCAGTCTCCTCATCATCATCATCATCATCACCAAAGGAGAAATCCTCAGTCCTCTTCGGATCAAAAGGTGTGAATCTAGGACAAGTAGGGAACTAAACAGACTGTTCTCCCTTTAGGAATCTAACAAGAGCTTCATCATATTTAGCATCATAATTGCTCTTCCTATGGGTAAAATCAGCAAGATGATCAAATTTTGCATCGATCGTGTCTATGCGAAAATGAGCTAAATGTAACATATTTTGCTGCTTTGAATACCTCTCATCCATAGTCTCCCAAAAACTAGGCGGTGGTGTAGCAGAAGCAGAAGGTCTAGAAGTAGAAGCACTACCTAGAGTAGGTACAGAAGTAGAAGGAGCAGTAGATCTCTTCCCTCGAAGAGGATCATAAATACTAACACTCTCCTACCCAATAGGCTTTGTAGTCTTCAGCTTCTCCTCAGAAATATCAACAATAACTCCATCGCTCACACATAGAGAATATATCAAAGATGGGAATCCTAATCCCACAGAAGTGATGGATCTTGCAATCGACTCCACAAAATCATAGATAATGCTGCCAACATCTATCGGCTTCCTCTCCTGAATGTAGTAGTTCAGGATAGCTCTATCTCTGGTAACTTCAATCAAGTGGTTGGAAGGAAGTAGTCTAGCAGAAATAAAATAGTGTCAGGCCTTTGAAATACCATTCAACTTAGAAGATTTAAAGTTTACCTGTTTGTCGTTCCGGATCTTCCAAGCTCCAGTGCCGTCAGTCAGATATGCAATGATCATCTCCAAATCTCCTTCAGATGGAGATAGACCAGAATAGTATCACTCGATAGTAGGTGGTAGGCCGTAGAAAATATTGATCCGCTCCGGAGAGAATCCCACTCTGACACCTCTAACGAAGACTTCATAGTCTTCCACATCTATAAAGTTGGTGTAAAATTCTCGTACAACAGGTATAACAGCAACGACAGTGAAATAACAGAATCACTGTCAGTTGTGTGCAACGATCGTGTTCTCGATCATCTCTCCAGGATTGTAAAAATTGTGTTCCGAGATAAATTTCTTTGATGTCACAAATTCGTGGTAACGAAAGTGCACTGCCGCAGTAGCGAACTTGCTGCGATCGAAATTTTCTCGTTCTTTTCCGCGCTTAGATTTAGGTGTCATCTAAACATGAAAGAAAATATAAATAAATTAAGGAATCAAAGAAACTAAACTCTTTTAAGCTAGAGAAACTTAAAATGAGTTTAAAAATCCATGGAGTATTTCTAAAAATCAAACTTTTTCTCCAAAATTTTGGTTTTTAGCAAAATAGGAAAATCCATGGTATAAATCAAAAATAAATGGATTAGAAGGTAGATCTGACCTCAAGATGAAGAAATCGAGTGATATTGGGCTCAAAAACGTAAAGATTTGGCCTCTAGATGGATCTATGGGGTAGGTTTTCGCGAAAAAGAGGAAAGGGATGAAGCTTAGACGTCGGCAATAGCTAATGAGGGTTTAAATCCTGATTTTCATTTAGCAGGCCAAACCGGCGTCTAGGCGCCGACATCTGGCACCTAGGCGCCAGACTCGCCTTTCACAAAAATCATTTTAAAAATTTAATTTTTCATCAAAACTCACAACTTCAATTTTTCAATTATTCATATAAGAGTATTGCTTCAGTTTCCAACTTCCAAAATATTTTCCAAAAATTTTAAAAATTATAAATTAAATCCATCAATCCAACACTAGTTTAAGTCAAACTCTTCTAATTCCATTTCATAATCTTCAATTTTGGGCTCAATACATTACAGATAAGTATAATAATAAGATTCAAGTCTTGACTAACAATCAAACAACACAATTTCAAAGCAAATACAACACACATTAAACAATAAAAGAAACACACAAACAACACAATCGATTTACCAAATCGATACAACGACATACTAGATAAAGTAATGATCTAACCACATTTATTATTTAATCTTCAAATTTTAAATTTACATTCTCATCGCAATGAAGATTACTCGGCCTACTTGGGAAGAACACTAACGCCCTTGGAAAATCCGTAGCCCTTGGAAAATCCACAACCATTTTCTTGTCGATCCATTTGTTCTTCGCATACATCTCCACTTGAGCGTCTTGATAGGCCGCTAGATGATCGAATCAAGCTTCGCTCGCCATTCCGTATGCTCAATTTGATGATACATCTCATGGAGGCGATCTCCAATGCTTTTGAATTTTGCTTCAAACTTATCTAGGCGACTAGAAAACTTCTCCAAACTAACAGCAATAAAACCATTGAAGAAAGGTTGAGGATCCTTAGAAGATTTAAAGTTTAAAGTTTACCCGTTTGTCTCTAGCCTCTTCTCCATGATTTCTTCTCTCCATTTCTTCAAAACCTTCTCTTATCTCCTCAAGGATGAAGTGTAAAGGTCGTATCTAGGGTTGCTTAGGGATTGGTGATGAAGATGGGGTAGTTTATAGGAGAAAATCGTGTGCAAAACTGAAAATTTTTGGTTTTTACATGACCTAGTAACTGTGGTGCTTAGGCTCCAAATCTGGAGCCTAGGCTCCGGACCCATCGATACACAGTCTACTCTGGCGCTTAGGCGCAAAATTTTGGTGCCTAAGCGTCAGAACCATGTTCGACTCTGTTTCGCCTAATGTCAAATTTCAAAGTTTCGATCTCAAAAATCGGTAAATTAGAATGCTAAGATCAATATAAACTCAATAATTAAAATTAACTCAAATTATAAACAATCATAATGAAGGTTAACTTGATCTCCTTTTTACTCACATACAAAATGGAGTGATCCAAAGTCCAAACTTTATAGACTTCGAGATAATCTTTAGCTTAAGTCAATAATGACTTGTTAGCATCCAATCTTCTAAAGTTATATAAAACTTAGTCAAGACCGAGGCATAACCTTACATTAAAAATGTAAAAACACACAAAAATAACTATGAGTTGTCTCCCACAAAGCGCTTGGTTTAACGTCGTCAACCCAACGTAATTAAGTCTTTAATCAGGTAGACTCAACTCGTAAGCCTCTTTATAAATCATTTTTATGTCTCCCAAATAAGGCTTCATCTTAATCCGTTAACTTTAAATATTTTTCCAGTTTTGGGGTCTTTAATATCCACAGCTCCATAATGGTATACTTTCTCAATTATATATGGTCACATCCATTTAGATCTTAGTTTTCAAGGAAAAAGTCTTAAATGAGTATTAAATAATAATACTTCTTGTCCAGGCTCGAATATTTTTCCTGAAATCTTTTTATCATTTAATATCTTCATTTTTTCTTTATAAATTTTTGCATTTTCATATTACTCATTTCTTATTTCATCCATCTCATTTAATTGTAATAATCTTTTTTCTCCTGCAGTATTCAAATCAAAATTAAACTCTTTTATCGCCTAATAAGCTTTATGTTCAAGTTCAACAGGTAAGTAACAATGTTTACCCTAAACTAACCAATAAGGTGACATTCTGATTGGTGTCTTATAAGCTGTTCTATAAGCCCATAATACAGAATCAAGTCCAATCAGTTCTTTTAGGATTAACAGTTTTCTCTAAAATTCTTTTAATTTCTCTGTTTGATACTTCAGCCATTCCACTTGTTTGTGGGTGATAAGTAGTTGCAATTCTATGTTTGATTCCAATTTTTTTCCAGTAATGATTGAATTCTTATATTTCTGAAATGACTTCCACCATCTGTGATAATTACCTTAGGCATTCTAAATCTTGAAAAAATCATTTCTTTAAAAATTTTGACACACTTTTGGAATCACAGTTAGGTAAAGCTATAGCTTCAATCCACTTTGAAACATAATCAACTGCTAATAAAATATAAATTTTTCCAGATGATGGTACAAATGGTCCCATAAATTCTAAACCCCATATATCAAAAAATTCAACTTCTAATATATAGTTTAAAGGCATTTCATCTTTCTTAGATATATTTCCTATCCTTTGACATCGATCACATGTTTTCACATATTGTCTCACATCTTTGAACAAGGTAGGACAATAAAATCTTAAATTTAAAATTTTAAATGCAGTTTTATCTACTCCAAAGTGTCCTCCAAATTCAGAATCATGACATTTTTGAATAATAACAAAAGTTCCTTCAAAAGGTACACATCTTCGAATTACAGAATCTCTTCCCAATTTAAATAAATGAGGATTTTCCCAAATATAAGATTTAGCATCATTTTTAAATTTCTTAATATATTTGTTATTCAATCCATAAGGTAGAATATTGCTAACTAAATAGTTAACTATGTTCGCATACCAAGGTGTTTGGCATCCTTGAATAACATATAACTGTTCATCAAGAAATTTCTCATTTATATTTTCTTCAATAATAATATCATTCTTAATTCTAGATAAATGATCAGCAATTTGGTTATTAGTTCCTTTTCTATCCACTATTTGAAAATCAAATTCTTGTAGAAGTAAAACCCATCTTATCAGTCTAAGTTTAGCCTCTTTCTTTGACATTAAATATTTAATAGCGGAATGATCAGTATGAACTATGCATTTGGTACCAAGAAGATAAGGTCTAAATTTATCAAAGGAATAGACTATAGCTAAAAGCTCTTTCTCAGTAGTAGTGTAATTTCTTTGATTTTCAGTAAGAGTTTTACTAGCATAATATATAACTTTGAAAATTTTCTCATTTTTTTGTCCCAATACAGCTCCAATTGCAAAATCACTTGCATCGCACATTAATTCAAAAGGTTTATTCCAATTAGGTGCAATAATAATAGGTGCATTTATTAATTTTTCTTTTAAAATATTGAAAGCATTAACACAGTCTTCATTAAATTCAAATTTAGCTTCTTTCCAATAAATGACAAAGAGGTTTAGCAATTTTAGAAAAATCCTTTATATATCTTCTATAAAATCCAGCATGTCCCATAAAACTTCTCACATCAGTAACAGTAGTAGGTGGTTGCAATTCAGCAATAATTTTCACTTTTGCTTGATCAACTTTCATCCCTTATTGTGAAATTTTGTGACCAAGTACAATGCCTTCTGTGACCATGAATTGACATTTTCCCCAGTTAAGAACTAAGTTTTTTTCTTCACATCTTTTTCAGAACTTTTGAAATATTTTCCAAACAAGATTCAAAAGAAATTCTAAAAACTGAAAAATCGTCCATAAATATTTCAATTCCTTTGTCAATCAAATCACAAAATATTGACTTCATACATCTTTGAAAAGTTGCAGGTGCATTACATAAACCGAAAGGCATTCTTCTAAAAGCAAATGTTCCATAAGGACTTGTAAATGTTGTTTTCTCTTGGTCCTCAGGAGCGGCAAGTAATTGATGATAACCAAAATATCCATCCAAGAAACAGAAATATGAGTGTCCAGCTAATTTATCAAGCATTTGATCTAAGAAAGGTAAAGGAAAATGATCCTTTCTAGTGGAATTATTTAATTTCCGATAATCAATGCAAATTTGCCATCCAGTAACTTGTCTTGTAGGAATTAGTTCATTTTTATCTTTGATAATGACAGTTACTCCTCCTTTCTTCCGCACACAATGAATAGGACTCACCCATTGACTATCCGAAATAGGATAAATAATTCCAGCATCTAACCATTTTAAAAATTCTTTTTTTAACAACCTCTTTCGAAATAGGATTTAATCTTCTTTGAAGTTCAATAGTTAGTTTAAAATCTTCTTCCATTAAACTCTTATGCATACAAATGGAAGGGCTTATTCCTCTTATATCAGCAATAGTCCAACCAAAAGCTTTCTTATAATTCTTTAACACTCCTATTAATTTTTCTTCTTGATCTAAGCTTAGTTTAGAAGAAATAATAACAGGTAAAGTTAATGAATTTCCAAGAAAAGCATACTTTAAATGTGCAGGTAACATTTTTAATTCCAGTTCATGGGCTTTTTAATCGAGGGTAAAAGTATATCATTTTGAGTTATGTCTAAAATTTCTCAGTTATCTTTAATATAATGAGTTTCTTTAGATACTTCTTCTTCTTTTAGTTCTTAATTTTCTTTAGTTAATAATCAATTTTTTTCTTCAGAAATGACTTTACATTTTTCTTGATAATGTTTTTCAATAATATAATCAATAATATCCATACGATAACATTTTTCTTTGTCAGAGTACTTCATCGATTTAAGGACATTGAATTTAATCTCTTGATCATTTACTCTCATAATTAATTCTCCTTTTTGCACATCAATCATGGCCCGTCCGGTAGCTAGAAAAGGTCTCCCTAAAATAATAGGTATTTCTTTATCTTCTTCCATATCAAGTACAATGAAATCCACAGGGAAAATAAATTTATCCACTTTAACAAGAACATCCTCTATAACTCCTTTAGGGTAAGTGATAGATCTATCACTAATCGAAGGGTTATAGTGGTGGGAGTAATCTCTCCTAAATTCAACCTTCAAAAAATAGAAAATGGCATGAGATTAATACTTGCTCCTAAATCACATAAAGCTTTTCCACAAAATTTTTCTCCAACAGCACAAGGTATAGTGAAACTTCCATGATCTTTAAGTTTCTGAGGTAATTTCTTTTGAATTATTGCACTACATTCTTCACTTAATGCAACAGTTTCAAAAGCTTCAAATTTTCGTTTCTTACTTCAAAATATCCTTCATAAATTTTGCATAAGTTGGCATCTGTTCCAAAGCTTCAGCAAAAGGTATGTTAATGGTAAGTTTCTTAAAAATTTCAAAGAACTTAGAAAATTGTTGATCAAGCTTCTGCTATTTTAGTCTTTGAGGAAAAGGTGGTGGTGGTTTTTCAACTTTCATATTAATAGGAATAACAGTCTGATCTCTACTAGGAGAAGGAGTTTCTTTAGATTTTTCAATCTCTTTAACCTCAATCTCATTTTCAATTTCATCCTGAATTCTTTCTTTTAATTCCTTTCCACTTCTAAGTTGTACAGCTTTAGCATGTTCATGTTCTTTTCCAATTTCTTTTGGGTTGATTTCAACATTACTAGGAATTGTTCCTGGAGGTCTGTAATTAATTAAATTAGCGATTTGTCCCATTTGATTCTCAATATTACGAATAGCAGTGTTTTGATTTTGTAATTGATTACTTAGTTGTAAAATTAATTCTTCTATAGATAACTTCTTTTGTTGATTATTAAATCCAGGAGGTTTATAGTTTGAATTTACTTGATTGTTTCAATTTCCAGTTGGATGAGATTGATTATTACCCCAATGTTGTTGTGAATTATTCCAGTTAAAATTAGGGTGATTTTTCCATCCAGGATTATATTAATTTGAATAAGGGTTATTTTTACTAGCAATAGCTTGTAAAGTTTCAATAGTTTGAGAATCTTCAATATTAGTAGAGTTGTTATGTGATACATTGATAACAAAATTATCTAATTTCTTAGATATTGCAGCCACTTGTGAAGCTAAGATAGAAAAGAATTCGTTATCATGAGTACTTGCCATTCTTTTAGGATTAACCCTTTCAGAAGGCCATTGAAAATTATTGTTAGCCATTTCTTCAATTAAAGTATAAGCTTCTTCAAATGATTTAGCCATTAAAGAACCTCCAAGAAGTAACATCAATAATTGATTTCAATGATCCAATAAGTCTCGTTATAAAATGTTTGAATAATTAACCAATCGGGTAAAGCATGATGAGGACACTTTCTTAATAGTTCTTTAAATCTTTCCCAAGTTTCATAAATTGTCTCCCGATCAAATTGACTAAACGAAGTAATATCATTTCTTAATTTAGCAGTTTTAGAAGGAGAAAAATATTTAGCAAGGAATTTTTGTGTCATTTCAGCCCATGTTTTAATAGAACCTGTTGCTAATGAGTTCAGCCACATCTTTGCTTTATCTCTTAAAGAGAAAGGAAAGAGTCTAAGTCTAACAACATCATCAGAAACATTGTTATATTTAAAGGTAGCACAAAGTTCTAAAAAAACTAGTAAGGTGTAAATTTGGATCCTCATTTGGTGTTCCCCCAAATTAACTATTTTGAACTATTTGAATAATAGACAGTTTAAGCTCAAAAGAATTAGCATCTACAACAGGTGTTTGAATACTAATATGAAGTTCATCAGCTGTAGGGTTAGCATAATCCCTTAATGGTTTGTAAACATTTTGTTCATTAATTTCAATTGGATTCTGTAAATTGTTATGTAAATTAGTCATCTCTTGTTATTTTTTAATTTTTTTTCCTTTTTTTATTCTTCTTACAGTTCTTTCTAATTCAGAGTCTAAAGGTAATAATCCTTCAGATCCAGAACTACACATAAAAAGTAAGTAAAATAAAATAACAAGGAATAAAATCTCTTCTTTTTTTTAATATTTTGTTTTTATAAATGTTTTTTTATTTTATATATTTTTTGTATTTTGACAATAAAAGAAATAAAAATAAATAAAAAAAACATTTAAAATCAAAAAATTTGCCTCCCCGGCAACGGCGCCAAAAACTTGACCCGACCGCAAATAACGTAGTAATTTATGCTTCCAAAAATATGTTATAGCCAATACTTTGACCCAAATAATAATAGCGGCTAGTGTATATAAATATAATTTTATGGAAAATATTTTACATACTAGAGGTACTACGCAAGTATACATATCATTTCAAGTAATATAGGGCTTTAAATAAAGACCCCGGTATCTATCCCACGAGGAAGTTTATAGATTTTTAAATATTTTAATTTTATTTTTATGTATTTCCTTTAAATTTTAATATTTAATTTACTAAATGCAGAAATTAAGCGGTACTAAAATAATGAGTGATGTAAATAATAATAAGCAAACAACTTTCTTCCTTCCAATTAATCCAAGACTTTTTAGATAATGTAATATTCGTGGAGAATATAAATTAATGGTATTGTGCCAAATAGAAGCATTCTTATTCTTTACTTTCACTCGATAGTATAAAGAACAATCGCTAATCTATAGATCAGGTCTGGATGTATTGTTAGTAGAATGAGTTAATCTAGGCTCACACTACTAGATGTCCAAGGGTGGCTATGGTCGGCCCTACTAGTGACCCGTTCCCTTTCTATAAACCAAATTAAAAGAATTTAGTCTGTCACTCTAAAAACTTATTAATTCTATGCCCATTGAATAATATTTTCCTATTTATTTACACTTCACCTTGAATAACCTGCATAAGGCCGTCGACTACCCAAGGATTCATGTGATATCTACTAGTTAAGAATTCATCTCCTTCTAGGTCTCAAAACTCTTCAATAGGTTTTAACAACTTAAATGGCCAATTTAAATAGTAAATTAAGATCTAGTATTAATATCATCACAATATTTAAACATATTTAGTTTTTAATTCTCCAACAAATTTTAAATTATCTTATTTATCTTTTCATAATTGAAAGGAGAAAGTAAAGTAACTACTCAGAACACGTTGAATTTAAATAACAAAACATATAAATAAAAACTTTGAATCAAATTACAAATACTTATCTCAAGTGTTTCTCCAACTGAACCTCTGATTCCTACTGACTCCAAAGCGAAATAGACTTCAAAAGCACCAACTCTTCCAAATTCTCAATACAAACTCTAAAAAAAATAAACTCACTAATTTATGAAGGAAAGTAAACTAAAAGTGTGGCCCTAAAATTTCTCTCTAATTGGAGACCTCTTTGATTAGGGCTCTCTCTAATTGGGGCCTCTCTCTAATTGGGGCCTCTTTTTCTGTAGAAATGGCCTCCTATTTATAGGCTTCAAGGGTTGCCTAAAGCATCTCTTCAAAATGTGTCCAAGTTCAATGAATCTTCTAGAAACTATGTCTGGCGCCTAGACGCCAGCATCTGGCGCCTAGAAGCCAGACTCCGCATCCAGTTCTTCTCACCTCTTCATTTTGGATCGCACCTCTTCGCGATCCAAACCGTTTCCAAGCATCTAGATATAATGTATCACATGTCCTATAATCCAGGAATAACTGCCACTCTTCTAGAAGGTCCAATAACCGCTCTAACCGTCAAAATAACTGCCCAAAGTAGTTACAAAATTGTAACTGTTTTGGTATCGAGCTGGCGCTTAGGCGCCGGATCTTTGCGCCTAGGCGCCAAACCCATTATTTTGGCAATTTTGCATTTTGGCTCCATTTTTGCTCCTTTTGCTCCTTTTTCATCTTTTTTTTCTTTTTGAACATTTTTACATCACCTGCATCTAAAAACATAAAATACTTTTCATTAAAGCATAATATCCTTAAAATTTTAATAAAAATCAAGGCATAAAAATAGGTATTTTTTTATTGATCACTAACCATGTATTTAAGGACTAAACCTAGGATTAGGCAATCTTCTTTATGCACTCGGAAGAGGGTAAAGAATAGGATTGCTCCTATTTGGCACATACAATATTTAAGGATTCTCATTCATTTACATTATTCAATTCACTATACAAGATTAGTAGATTTTATTATCTCAAAATTCATTAAACCTATTCATCCAGAAAGGATCATCGTTAGAATTAATATTTTCATTTAGGAGTAGTTATTATTTGTTTTAATCTTAAGAAATACCTTTAGGAGTATTTGTTAGAAAAACTACTTAAATCGACTTTCCAAACTAAGGGCTGATAGTAGTTGACTAGAATTTGACTGAGGACCTCTTACCTCACTTCCTTGTGGGATCGATAAACTGGACTCCACTAGAGCCTTGTATTACTTGAATGATACGTATACTTACGCAGAACCTCTAGTGTGTGCACATACATACAAAC
Source organism: Papilionanthe hookeriana x Papilionanthe teres (assembly GCA_022702705.1). Taxonomy (NCBI): domain Eukaryota; kingdom Viridiplantae; phylum Streptophyta; class Magnoliopsida; order Asparagales; family Orchidaceae; genus Papilionanthe; species Papilionanthe hookeriana x Papilionanthe teres. Next base: position 41,759,699 of record CM040434.1, read on the forward strand.
ATAAAAAACACAGAAAGATAGCACACACCGGGGGCGCATTAGTGGCTCAGCCTTGGTCAATGTCTATGATAGATTGTTCAATAAGGGCTAATTTTTGTGGAGGAAGTCTACTTAAGTTTTGGGGAAGCTTAAGCATGGATCAATTTAAAGTTTGGATGTACTTTATGGTATGGTCATTGACAACACAATTTTTATTTTATTTTAATTTAAGTATATATAATTTTAAATAATTTGGAAAGTAGTTTTTGATTTTGAAAATACGAGACCAAACTGATCTCGTATCCTTAATAGTTTAAATAAACGAATCATACACTACAAGCATGCACCTATCTCGAGGGATAGATACATTAACTGATAGTGAGGCTCGATTAAATAAACTAATAGATTAATGACATTTGTTTGGTCTGCAAAACTATTTTTATAAACCGACAAGTTCCCCTATTTAATACAAAAGATTAAATATGGTTTATATTACCTGGGTTCTAAAGTTTCCTATAGGGACAAGCCTCAATAGTTAATTACATCCTAAATGACCGAAGTCACTCAAGAAAAATATTGATAAAGATCGGTGGTCTTGCTCTCAAGAATTTCAAGGTTTAAGGTTTTCACGATTGAACATTAGAAATTCGAAGGGAATGGATCAAATAGGAACAGTTTTCTTTAAGAATCCAAAGGAATGAGAGGTAGGAGACGTCACAGATCCAGAAGAAATCCCTAGTGACTTCCCAAACTATCCTATTGCATGGATTTAATTTTGGAAGTGATATTAGATGTTTCATCTTACCAATTTTATTAAGTTGGGCTTACATTTGCATAATATCGATTATGCAAATAGCCTGGAAGATAGAAGGATTTATGTCGTACCGACTGACAACCTCGAAAACCTAAGACGAGTTAGGGCTTATATTTATTTTGCTAGACGAACAACCTCGAAGTCCTACGACTTTGTTATTTTAATTCTAAAGAATAGTTTAGTTGACATATATTTGTTTTGCTGTTCAAGATGGCCATGCCGCCCACTGTATATGCTCCAAGCTCCTCGTTGCAGCAAGTTCAATTTTAGAAGTGTCGAATTGAAGGGATGAGAAAAATGTCATTTCTAGAGTTCAAGTTCTGGTGTGACTGTCAAGTTTTTATTATTATTTAAATTTCTTATTCAAGGGGAAATATTTAAGTTGATTAAGTGATACCGGTTAGGATCCCACGGTTCCCTTATTCTGACACCACTATTTTCTTCGAATTCACTCAGTCTAGATGAATTTGCTAAACTCAAATAAATGAGTTCCATAATTTCATCCGAACCGTGTGAAATCTCATTAGCAACCGTTGGTTACCTCCTCCTAGGGATTTTAGATCATCTGATAGAGATGTATTAATTTAATTGAAATTTTTGTTTTGTTGTTTCGTTTGTGATTAAATTTTGAGTTATCTTATATTTTGATTATTGTGAGTTGATTTTTTATTTGTTTTGTTTCACTTTTATGGCAATCCTAGGAGTTTTAATTTTTACAAGCAGGAAGAAGAAAAGCATTTAATAAATAAAGCAATGTAAGTTGTAATAAATAAATATAAATGTGTACTGGCAGTTCGAGTACATCTGCTGAAATGTCTAGCATTTAAAGCAACTAAAGAAATGGTGATTAAAATTCAGAGGTTCAAGTTCAGCAAGGGATCCTATCTCCTAACTTGGTTGGTCCTTAAGGTATGTTTGTGCGGCTTAATTTTTTTGGTTGAGTGTTGTATTCTGAAAAGGGGTCGCCTACAGAAATTGTCGGTGAATTTTAGATTTTAAATTTAATTTATATATATATATATATATATATATATTAGAAAGCAGAATTTGATTTTGAAAATAATTTTAAGTTTGAAAATTTTAAGATATGAAATCAAAACGATCTCACATCCCAAATAGTTTATATAAACGAGCACCACATCACAAACTGTGTATCTATCTCGAAGGACAAACACACTGCTTGACGATGGGGCTCGATTAAATAAACTAGAATATTTGTGACATACGTTTGGTCTGTGAACCAATTTTATAAGCCAACAAGTTCCCCTGCTTAATATAAAGGAATTAAGCAGGGTTTATATTACCTGGGTTCTTAAAGTTCCCTATAAGGGCAAGCCCCTAAAGTTAGTTACATCTTAAATGTCTGAAGGCACTTAAGAAAACTCTCGATAATGATCAGTGGTTTTGCTCTCAAGAATTTCAAAGTTTAAGGTTTTCAAACAATTGGATTTTGTAATTTTCAATAGGGAATAGCTCAAATTTAGAACAGTTTATTATAGGAGTCCAAAGGAAGAGAAGTAGGGGATGTCACGGACCCAAAATGAACTTCGGTGACTTCCCAACTATCCTATGGTTTGGCTTTAATTTGAGAATTTATTTAATGTTGTAATCCTGTCAATTTTGGTTAATTAGGACTTATGCTTGTATGATATGATCACACAAATATCCTCGAAGATGTGAGGGTTTATGTCGTACCGAAAGACTTCCTCGGAATCCTAAGACTGGTTAGGGCTTAATTTGCATAACATGATTACACAAACACCTAACAAAAAGTTGAGGGTTTATGTTGCACTAGGCAAACTACCTCGAAATCCTTATGGCTTGTTATTTAATTCTAAGAAAGGTTTTGCTGGAGTAGATTCAAGTTTTGCTGATGATGATGGTCGTGCTGCCCACTATGCTTGCTCCAAGCTCCTTGTTATTGCAGAGGTTTAGTTTTAGAAGGTGAAAATCAGGAGATGAGAAAAGTGTTTTGGTTTAGAAGAGTCTTAAAGGTTCAAATATCTTTAATGTTTTATTAGGGGAATCTTAAAGTTGATTATAACAACACCGGTTAAGATCCCACTGGTTCCATCATTCCAACACCGTTATTTTTATCGGATTCACTTAGTTCGTATGAATTTAGCTAAACCGAACTAAATGAGTTCCACACTTTCATTTAGACCGTAGGAAATCCCGTTAGCAACACGTAGGTTACATCATCCGAGGTATTCCCGATCATTCAACGAGAAGTTTTAATTTAATTGCAATTGTAGTTTTGTTGTTCTGTTTGTGATTAAACTTTGAGTTGTTTTATCTTTTGAATGTCGTGGCAGTGAATTTTATCTTGTGTTGATTTTAATTTAGTTTTGGGTTTCAATTTTGTGGCTATCCTAAAGGTTTTAGTTTTCATGCAACAATCTTGTTTAATATGCAAGAAGAGTAAAGTGCAGCTCATATAAATAAATTGCATCAAAGTAAATTGCAATAAAATAAAATCGTACCGGGAGGGTCTTCTCGTCATTCCAAGCTGCACTTAAAACACATGTTAAGGCATTTAAATATTTATAACAAGTACCTAGGTAAAGCTAAGGGAAAGGTTTTGGTTGTCTACCAAAATCCTAATCCTATTGCTAGTCACTTCCTATGACGTCTAGGTTCTTGTGTTTTATTAAGGATGATTTTCTTCACCAAAGAACAATTAAGTTCGATTGTTCTTCTAAAACACCCCATCATATTGAGGAAGTGTTTAGGACGAGTCCTAAACATATTTTTCAATATTTTTGGGATTATTTTGAGTCCAAATGATTTTTATTGCACAGGTGAATTAATCATCCCCAAATTTAGTTTAGTTTCTTGCTCAGTGAATTAGGATGTTTGATTATCCTGTAAGTAAACTGACATTTCACTTGATGCTTTACTTAAGAGTTATAATAATGAAAACCTTTAGGGGCAAATTAATTTATTAAAGATTTTAATAATTTAAAATTCAAATTGGTGATTTAAGGTAATTTAATTTAATTATAAAATTTTAAGAAATTTAAGTTTGGATTAGTATTCAAGTTATTTTATTCTTAAGTGCTTTAAACCATTTGAATTGAAAGAGGAGTTTAAAAATTATTTAATTTAAACTTTAATGATTTAATTTTAATTTAATTGCAATATTCTAGATTAACTTTTAATTGGTTTGATTATTATTTGTTTCTAATTAAGAATCTATTTTTATGAAATTGATTTTGATGTTTCAAATTTGCTTTAAATTTGCTTTCAAGTGATTTTTTAAATTAATTTTTTCCTTTTAATATTTTAAATTTATTTCAATTTAATTATCAAGTTGTTTAATGTTTTAAGTTCTAATTTAATTAAGGTTCACTTTCCTTTTAATTATTTAATTATTAATTTCAATTATCACTTTAAATTTAATTAAAAATTAAATATTATTAAAGTGATTTATTTAGGTATTTTAGTTTAAGTTATTATAGTCTCTCTAAATTATATCCCCATTTTAATAATCCAAATTTTAACTTATTCTTCCAAAATTCAAATTTTTTTATTAATTAAAATTTACTTTAAATATTTTCAAGGTTAGAAAATTCATTTTTTTAATTCAAAAAATTTTTTAAGCATTTAAAATTCAATATTTTTACTTTGAGGCTTGGGAAAAATATTCGGTTTGTTCCTAAGTGATTAGGAGGTGAAATATGACATTTTTATGTTTTTTATTATTTTTGTGTTTTTTATTTTTTTAAATTATTTAAAATATTAAAATATGGTGGAAAATGAAGATTTTTGGAAAATTTTAATTTTAATTTTTTTAGACTCCCCTAACATCAGAGAAGCCCAAAACCCTTTTTGTGAATTTTTAAAATGTATTTTTGGAGTTATGGATTTTTAAAGTTTAATTTTACTCATGTTAACTATTTAATCCATTTAGTGGGGTTAAACATTTCCAATTGATTCCAAATTTTTATGTGAGATCCCTCTGATCCTAAAGATCAGTGGAGAATTGTTTTCAAGCTCTTTTGATGTGTGATTAACCCTAATTAAATAAAGTTTAGTTTTGATTAATTAGGCCACTTAGGGTTATTCTTAATGAATTAACTCAAGATATAATTATCCTAGGGTCCTCTGGTCCTAAGAAACTTCCCCAAATTTTCTTAGAATTTTCTAAATAATGTGCTAATTAATGGAATTAAAATACCAAAAACAGTGACATAAACTTGAAAAATACATAACTTTCCATAGAGATGGCCTCTGACCTTAAACAATTCAGGGAATGTTCCCAATATCAGAGGCTTCAAAAGCCCTATGGTATCATGTCATGGTGAATGTTCTATGCAAATGGAGAATTAAAATTCTGAAATGAGTAAATAATTAATTAAAAATAAAATACTCATCAAATTAACTCAATTCCTTTTCCACATTATTCTCCTTTGTTCACTGAGTAAGAGGGTATTTTTAGTTTATTTTTGTGATTTTTCTACACAAAGATATGGATTTTCTTAGTTCTGGGTATTTAAATAAATCAAAAAATCCATATTTTTCTACTTATCCACGCGGCGCTGACTCAACCTCGATAGCTCCGAAAGCCCACGCGTCACACTCTCATTCGATGCCGCCATCTGACTCAGCGCTCCTGGGGCCTGCAGTTTACGTACTGTTCTCTGGTCCGGTGCAATCTGGACCGTCCACTCGATACACGCTCGATCGGACGGCGCCTGGTCATCGTCTATGACTGGTGTGCACCCGTGACCGTCCACACTAAAACCCTAAGAACTCTCTCATTTGTTAACGAATTTTTGTGTTCTTATGCTCTATGGATTCGTCTTGAAGAGAAAAACACATCCATATGGTTTACATGCTATGAAATTAAGCCAATCAAAATAGAGAATCACTGGAAGCTCGGGAGGAAGAATAGGTCTATACCTTGGCTCTGAGAAGTGAAGCTTCAATCAAAGAGTTGTGGCACCTTCGATTGCACCCAAGGAGTCTTCAAATGAAGTCTCTGGCTCTGTCTAATTATCTAGGTACAACTTCCACCAAGCCCAATTTCAAAGCTTGGCCGATAGAGAGAATAGCTGGCCTGGTGAGGGGGCTTCCACTGGGGAACTCCTTCTCTTGGTCCTGTACAGGTGTGGGTGAGTTTAATTTGATTTTGGTGGAGGTTTCAGAGTTGTTCTGGTTTTTGGGTGGATTTTTGACTGAGAAATTGAGCTATGTTAATGGAGATTAGGGCAAAGGGACAATGGGGATCAATTGCTCTAGGTTAGGAGAGGGTCCTGGAGCAATTTTGATAGAGTTTTGTTAAGCTTTGGTTCATCACCTTGTTTGGCCGAGAAGGTGGTGGGTTTAAATAGGCATGGCTGGAGGGGCTCCCAGGGGGAGTTAGGGCATGGGATCAGCTGCTCTATGAAAGGGAAGAACAGCCATGGAGTCCAATTGAGTAGGGATAGCTCAGCTAGTGAGTTTGAATTTTTTGAATCAAATGGGTTCTCTCGACCATGTTGTTTTCCAGTGACTGTGGTGGCTGGCCGGCCAGGCATGGATCACCCTCAGGGTCAGGGAGGTCAGGGCTTGAATTTGGTGCAAGCAATGGAGGTTGGCCATGTGTAAAGAGCTTGGCTTTAAGTGGTATCGTGAGGGGGTCATTTTAGGTTCAATTTGGTCAAGTCATGGGTTTGGGTTGAGTGCACCACCCAAGGCTGGTGTGGGCTGAAGAGAAAGTCACTTGGGTCAGCTTGATTAGTAGGGTCAAGTCACAATCCAAGTACAATTAAGTTTAAGCCTAGGTTAAGGGAAGCATAGGAATGTTTAATCAACTTTAAGGGAATCATTAAAGGGCTCCCCTCTCTTGCCATAAATGGATTGATGACAAGGCCAAGCTATCATGGCTTCATATGGCTTGTGAATAACTCCATTGTGGCTTCATTTGGCTTTGGAAAAGTCAAGTCATTTGCATGAAGAAGGATATTGGCATTTTTGATGATTTTAAGGGAGATTGGCATGAGGCTTAATTTAGAAAAATTTGATGATTAATTTATAACTTAGGGAGTGATTTAAATCAAAGGGGTGATGAGGGGAAACTTCATGTGGGCTTTGGAATGGGTTTTGTGCTTTAAGGATTTGATGGAAGTGGGCTTTTAAATGCTTTAAGGGAGTGGGCTTTTAGATTTTGAAATGAAATTTGGTAAGGGGTTGGGCCAAATAAATGTTGAGTTTAGTTTATGGATGTGTCATGAACATTTTAGAAGAGATTTGGTATCATTTAGAATGAAATTGGATTTAATTTGGGCTTTTTTGGTAAAGGGGCTAAAGTGGGTCAAATTGGGCTAACTTGGGCTAAGGTTGGGCTAAGGTTAGATTTGATGTAAAATTAATGTTGAGAAATGTTTATGGGAGTGTCACAAAGAGTTTTTTAACTTTGGTTGGGCTTTGATTTTGGGATTTGGGCCCATTTGGGTTAGGTTTGGGTTTAGGCCAAAAATGGGGATTGTGGTTTTGGGTTAGGTTTGGGTGGAGTTTAGGTTCAAATTTGGGACAAATATTGTTAGTTTTTAGTTTGTGGGGATATTATGAAGGTTTAAAAAAAGATTTGGGGTTAATTGGGGTTGAATTGGGTTAGTTTGGGCTAAGTATAGATCATGGGCCAAAATTGGGCTTTAAGCTTCAAATTGGAATTGGATCGAAATATTAATCAAATTGGCTTGGATTTAGTCTAAATTGATATTAGGGACATGTAATTGAAGTTTAGAATTGGATGTGATCAACATTGAGGTCAATTGGATTGATTTGGTTTGACATTGGGCTTACTTTGGTTAAAAATGGGCCAAATTGGGGCTTTTGGTAAAAGTGGGTTAAATTGACAAAATTAGCCCATGGTGTAGTTGAAGAAAATAAAATTAGGAATATTTGGGATTTTTTGGAATTTTCTAAGAATTTTTGGAATTTATGGATTTTTTGGGCTAAAAGGGCATTTTGGGTATTTGGAGGGTATTGGGGGGAATTTTTGGAAATTTTGGTATATTTGGCTATGGGTGATCAATTTGAGTGGTGGGAAATTTTTAGGATTTATTTTGAGGTATTTTGGGTAAATTAGGTAATTTTGCAAATTTTGGGCATCTTCAATGGCATTTAGTAAGTTTGTTGGGTGTAGGGCCCCGGGGGTCAAAAATTGAAATTTTGGAAAAATGAATATTAATCAAGTATGAGTAGAATGGAATCACTTTGGTTGAGCCATTAAGCCATATCAAGCCCATAAGAGCCATGAGAGGACTCATTTGAGGCATTCACTATGTTGTTCCTAACCCTCTTAGCCAAGGGCCTAGGGGTTAAGGTCCATCCATATGAATTACCTACATGAGTTAGGAAGTTAAGCTAGGTATGAATGGTTTTAGGATTTGGAATGTGTGTAAAAGTGTAATGTGTGTAGGTCAACCCTTACCAGATCAGGCCACCCAGGGTAGTCCTAAGGCCAAAGAGTCCTATAGGGAACTCATCCTTTAAACCTCCACATTTGATCTTAACCCTCCAAGTGACTTAGGGGTTTACAATCAAACATATGGGGTTTGCAGGGAGTTAAGAGGTGTTTCAATTTATAAGTGGTGGGTTTCATTTCTAGTCCTCTAAGATAGTCAAAGGGAAAGCCTAAGGCTAGATCCTAAGTACTAAGAAGAGAGAAGAGAAAATACCTCATAAAAAATGAGGTCAACAATGTTTAGGATGATTTTCTTGATCAAAGAACAATAAAATCCAATTGTTCTTCTAAGATTGAGGAAGTGCTCGAGGCATAACCTTGAACATCTTCCTTAAATCTTTGGGTCCACTTAAAGTTCATTTGGTTTCATTATGTAGTCCAATTAATCACCCATGTTCAAGTAGGGTTTGTTAATGATGTTTAATCCTTGTTCAATGAACATAGATGTTTTGATTATCCCTTGAGTGGGATAACATTCATTTGATGTTTTATTTATGAGTTAAGTGAGTAAAAACCTTTAGGTGCAAGTTGAATTATTAGGGGACTTAGCCAATTTAATTAAAGTTGGGCTAGTGGTGTTTTCAAAATGTTTATAAATGATTGCGTTCTCTTTTCTAATCCTTATTAATTGAAGTTGAGATCAAACTTGGTTCATTACCTAGCCCTTAAGCTTTTATGGGGTAGATTTGTAATTTAGGGTATTATTAGGTTAAGTGATATTTGATATTTACTAAAGATGTCATTATCATCAAACCATTGATTAGGGGCTTTAGATTAGTGAGTTAAAATCTTCCTAGATCAAAACCCCTTACTTTAGGATCATCAAATTAGACTAACTTCCAAATTTTAATAATTTAAGAAATTATAACTTTATTCTTAATATTGAAAAGTGGTGAATTGGTTTCTACCACTTAACCCCTTATGTTTTAATCATCTAAGAATGTCAATTACGATTTTTCTTTGCCCATTTATCACATTGGTTAGGCCTAAACATTAATTATGGTTTAAATCCCATAATTACCATTTTGACTTTTAGGCTTACCACTTAATAACATTTTAAATTTAACTCAAATGAGTTTCAAATTTTTATGTTACCCCACTCATGTGTCAATTAAAATATCAGAGGAGAAATTGTATTTTTTTTATTTTTATTTAATTTTTAATAAATTTTTAAATTCAAAATTGGGACTTTTCCATGTTATTTCATTTAATCATCCAAGACTAATCATCTTTCCTTAAGAATAATATTGGAGGTTCATCTAGGTCAGAGGCCATCAAGACCTATTTTCATAATTTTTTAGTTTTATTTTAATTATTAAAATTATTTTTTGATTTTGAGTATTAATTAAATATAAAATATTGTTTTTTTAAAAATCAAGTTTTATATTTTTCCTAAATCCCACTGAGCTCGAGGAACTTAGAGAAACAAATTTCATTTTGTGATTTCTCTTTTATTTAATATAATTATTTTAATGCAAAATTGGGGAAACCTTTTAAAATTCATTTTTAAGCTTTTAAAATTCATAACAATATTTTTAAAACTAACAAAAATACTCTAATTTTTCCTAAGTGATCAAGAAGTAATTTAGAACATTTTTATGCATTTTAACATTTTAGTGATTTTTATGATTTTTTAATTGTTTAATTATTTTAAAATTAAGAAATAGGTTAAAAATGAACTATTTGCATTAATTTCAATCTTACTTTTCTTAAATTTCTCTAGTCATAAGGAACTCCCAAAACCATTTTTATAATTTTTTTACTTGTATTTTAATTATTATAATTATTTTAATGTTAAAAATGTCATTTTACTTGAAAAATCAATTTTAGTGGTCAAATCAACTCATATTGAGTTCAAATTTTTATGGGAAGTTCCATTGACCATTTCCTTTAGTGTGGATTAGTTTGCATGATTTTTTTGATTATATTTTAATTATTTAATTTATCTTTCATTTTAATGAGTTAAGTAAGTGTCATTTTTACTTAATGAAATCCATTTTATATTTTTCTTATGATCCTCTGACCCTAATGAACCTACCAAAGTAAACTTTACATTTTTTTTATTTATATTTTAATTATTATGATTTTTTTTATTAAATAGAGGTGATTAATCTTGAAAATTAGGTTTCTCATACCAGAGATGCCCTCTGACTTTGGAAAAATCAGAGGATACCGCTATTAACGTGAGAAATCAACCCTTAAAGTTTCAAGCCATGGTGATTATTATTTAATGAGTTATGATTAAAATACCTGAGAGGGTATTTAATTAATTAAAAATCAGAGACATGCCAGATGAATTTAATTTTTGTTCCACATTTTTGTCTCTGTTGATTGAGGAAGAGGGTATTTTTATTTTATTTTATGAATTTTCTACACCAAGTTATGAATTTTCTAAGTTCTGGAATTAAAATAAATCAAAAAATACCCCTAATTTCATACTTAAGCACGTCAGCGATAACTGGATTCTCATACCCGTCGAAAGAACAAGCTGTGCTGTGCTACTGGATGCCACCATCTGACTCAGTGCTGACGGGGCTCTGTGTTCACACACCATCCTTCTGTTTGACCCTCCATTCGATACATGCGCGATTGGACGGCTCTGAGTCATCATCCCCAACTGGTTCAAACCTAGAGCAGCACGTTTTCTAACCCTAATATCTCACTGGATTCTCAACCAAATTATGTGGAGTTTGATCTTAGAGCTTTATCTAAGTGAGACAAACCTATCTATAAGGATAATCAAGTCTTAAATCAAGCCTACATGCATGGAGAATCAAATTAAGCTCGGATTTGGTAGAGAGTTCAATAGCTTTATCTGAGAGGTGAGGCCTCAACCAAAACTGTTCTAGATGTTTGTTGGGACCTTACGAAGCTCCTCCAAGTGCCAATTTCAACTCTCCAGATGTCTATATATGAAAGTGTTCAGAGGGTGATTCGTACTTGATCAAACACAGGTAGAGAGAGCTGGACGGAGGGGGATTTTGATGGGGAACTTCCTCTTTTGCTCTGGGGAAGCTTATGGGTAGCTCAATTTGAGGATTGATTGAGTTTTGAGGGATGACCAGTTTTCGGCCTGATTTGTGCTCTGAAATTGAGCTCGGGCAGAGGCATTGTAGGCTGGAATATGGTGGGTTTGAGCTTCTCTAGGGATGTGGAAATGATTTGGAACAAATTTGACAAAGTCTGGTTAGGGTTTTTATCATCATTTTCTTTGGCGATGGAGGGTGGCTCATCTTATAGCCAAGGCTGTGGAGGTCACCAGGGCAAGCTGAGGAAGCAGAGAGGCAGCTTAGGTAGAGGGAAGAAGTGCTCCAGTGGCCAATGGGGCTTAGCAAGCTCAGATGGGTTCAATTGTGGGTTTTGGCCATTTGGGTCTTCTCGGGTTGGGTGGTTGACGGCCAGAGTCAGGCCACCTCTGAGTTCAGGTGAACCAGGTAAGTTGAGTGGTGGAGTCAATTTGGGTTTAAGGTGGCTGCAAGGTGAAGATTCAATGGGAATTTGAAGTTTAGGCAAAGTGGCTAGGCTTGGGTTTAACCCCTTGGTCACTTAGCTAAATCAAGCCCCAAATGGTTAGAACTGCTCCTAAGATCTTTAATTGTAATTTGGTGAAGTCAAAAGGTTGGTTTGGGGGTTTGGGCAAGAGTTTAAATGCCTCATAGATGGGGTAAATCTAAGTGAATGGGAAAGAGGGGGTGGTCACCTCCCTTTGCCATTTTTGGCAAAATTTACTTTAGGATGCCCATGGAAGGCTTGAGGAGTCATGCCATGCCATTAGAGCGTTTCATGAGAAAGGAATTTGGATTTTATGAATTTTTAAATGCAAAATGCCAACATGCCCAATTTGAGTAAAGTTTGATGTGTATGCATGGTATGCTTGATATAATGCCATGAGGAGAGATGATTCAAATACCAAGGGATGATGAAGGGTTAGTTCCTTATCATGTGGGCTCAAGTTGGGCTTTTAAATTTGATGCGATGGGCTTTTGAAAATGCATAAGGGGATGGGCTTTTTAAACATTTGTGTGATGATTTGGATTTTTGAAATTTATCATGGAACAATAAAATTAGATTGGAATTGGTTGAAATTGGATTTATACATATTAAAATTTGATGTGAAATTAAAGTTGGGGTATTTCGATTGGTCATGTGGTTCAGGGGAATTTGAAATTTTAGGTCAAAATTGGGGTATTTGATTTTGGGTTGGATTTGGAAAAAAGCTTGCAATTGGCTTTAATTGGGTTTAATTTTGGTTTCAATTAGGTGTGGGCAAATTGAATTAGGGTTTAGAACTGAAATTGGGGAAATTTGGGATGAATTTAGTGAAAATTGGCGTTAATCTCGGGATTTGGCAATTTAGGGCTAAAATTGTGATTTTAGTTAAACTTGATTTATTTGGTAAAATTTGGCAAATTTGGGACAATTGGGTGATGTGGAAAAGTTTCAAATGATTTTTAGGATTAAATTGAGTAAAATTTGGATTTTTGTAATTTTGGGTATTTTGGGGGTACTTTGGTAATTTGACTAATGTTGGTGGGTTTGGGTGATCTTGGGTCAATTGTTGGTTTAAAATGATTTGGATAAGGTTTTGGGATGAATTCGGAGGCTTTGGTAAATTTTAGAAATTTTGGTTAGAAAATTAGGATTTATAATGGAATTAGGTTTTTAAGGTATTTGACTATGGGTTTTAGCCATGCGTAATCACTTTGGGACCAAGCCTAGCCAAATGGCAACCTCTTTATGAACCTTCACATATTGATTCTATCCATCTTGATCAAAGACCAGAGGCTTGGGACCACCCATTTGAGTTTCCTAAAGAGGTAGAGGGGAATTGGTTTAGGGTTTTGGAATAGGTGGGGAACTCAAGGGATTAGGGGTGTGTGTGCTAGGCCAAGCCCTAGTCACCCAAGTTTGCCCTAAGTTCAATCATTCCTATAGGAACTCATCTCTGAACTTCCACATGTTGGTTTTCAACCTTTTAATGGTTTTGGAGGTTTGTAATCATCTATGTAGGGCTTCAAGAAAAGCTAGAAAATGGTTTAAATATCTAGGTGGTGGGCTACATCTCTAGTCTTCTAAGATAGTCAAGGATCCTGTCAACCGACTTATTAATGATGGACCCTGTCTACCATCTGTCTTGTATGGCTTCTACTGAAAGGACTGATGACTGGGCTGACTGTACTGCTGACCATATTGTTGTGCCAGAGCGTACTGCTGACTAGGCTGATTGTACTGTACTAGTTGTCGATAACCCTGACGAGACTGCTCGGTCTGAATCTTCATCGGCTTCTTGCCTTTGTCGATCATTGCCACTGTCCCAGACTTCTTTTTAATTTTTTTAACTTTTCTGGCTTTTCAACCCTTTCCAAGGACTCCATATGCTTGACTTCCTCTTATAGACAACTGCTAACTTTACTGAGCAACTTTTCGAATGACTGAATGGTGAGTCTCTTAAGCATGAAGGCTACCAGATTTTGGATACTCTTAAGTAGAATTTCAATTGCATGTTTTTCCTGTAATTAAGGCTCGCATCTTATGCTTAAGTTCTTCCACCTTAAAATATTCCACCAAGGTCTCGTTAGGCTTCTGTCTTTTCACCATGAGATCTCCTATGGTGAAATGAAGCTGAGCACTGGTAAATCTCTTCACAAACAAGTTTTCCAACTCTGAAAATCTCTAGTGTGACCCATTGGGCAACTCTGCATACCAATCAAATGTAACTCTTGAAAAACTTATGCTTGACTTCCTCTTGTAGACTGCTGCTAACTTTGCTGAGCAACTTTTCGAATGATTGAATGGTAAGTCTCTTAAGCATGAAGGCTACCGGATTTTGGATACTCTTAAGTAGAATTTCGCTTGCATGTTTGACACGGGCGTGGATGCTTAACGTTATAAGTGTAAACAAATGTAAAAATAAATATTCAATAATAGCAAAGTTGCCCCTTATCAATGCAATTATACGTATCGTTCAAGTACTACAGGGCTCTAATGGAGTCCTGGATATCGATCCCACATGGAAGTTTAGAGATTACGAACTAATTACATCAGTTGAAACAAATTTCTAGTAAACGTAAATAAAGAACAATTATACTAAATTCTACTACTAATTTTGAATGGAAAGTTGCAATATAGAAAAATATCTCTCCCCTTGTTAAGAGAATTAAGTGAACGGATAATTAAATTAGTTAGAATTATATTGTGCCAAATAGGAGCATTCCTATTCTTTACCCTTTGGTCCAGGCATAAAGAACATTGACTAATCCTATGCTTGGTTACTGAATCTGCGGCTAGGCTGGGAGGATACCGGCTCTCACTTCGGAGCTCCCACGTTCCCCTCGTCTGAGAGCTAACATCTACACTTCAGCACCCAAACGATAGGATAGGACCAAATTGAGGATTTTAGTTTGTCACTCTAAAATCTCCAATTCTAATTTTACGCCCGATAAATAATATTTTCCTATTTATTTGCACCCCCTTTCAAGGACATTGACCTCCCAAAATCTTGGATGTAATCTTTACTTTAGTTGTGAAATCAACGTATTTTAACAGATCAATTCACCAAATTAAAAGTAAATTAAGTTTTAAGTAAAAAAATTATCACAATTTTTATTGAATATTTTAGGCACAACTAATTCAATTTTCCATTTCACAAAATCTCAGAACAAGGAGAAAGATAGAGAAGACTACTCAGAATGCATAGGAAGAATAACACAAAACTTGGATTTCATATAAAATAAAAGTTACAAAATAATAAACACAACTTATCTCGAATTTTCTCCCCAAGCAGACACCTTGAAGTTCCTCTGACTCTTTCTTCTTGTACAACACACTCAACTAAACTCACTATTAGACTCTCTAGAACACACACACACTAATGACACTCTGAAGATACTGAAGACACTAAAAAGACTCACCAAAAAGGACTCTCTTTCAGCCTAAATTTGTTTTTTTAAGAGGGAGAAATATTTCCAAAGGTTGCTTAAGCACCTCTTCAAAAAGCGTCCAGATTTGATGAATCTTGCTTGAACCGACCTTCTCTCGGTCGGCAGGCTTATTGGCACCATCGGCGGGCTTCTAGAACATAGGCCAACTGCTAAGGCTCGCTATCGGCGGGCTCGATCTCGCCATCGACGAGCTCCTTTATAATTTATTTGTATGCTCTCGGGGAAAACACGCCGTCGGCGGCCTATTCCTCGCCGTCGGCAACCAAGTTCAACTTTTGTCTCTTTTGGTTCTTTTTTGTTTCAGATTCGATCCTTTTCTTATCTTTTTGCTCCATTATCTATAAATCTTCATACCTGCAATAAAACATAGAAAATACATTTCTTTAAAGTGCAATATCATCAAAAATCAATGTAAAATCTGTATGAATTTCTCAATACATTTTTCTTTGATCAAAATCCCCCAAACTTAACTATTACTTGTCCTCAAGTCATTTTGATACTACATAAAAGTAATGATTATTTGTAGTAAAGCTTTAATTCAAAAATACTATGAATTTGATTTAAATAAATATTATAGTAAAGTTTATTAGAAAGATTTTCAGATAATTAAATTAATTCTATAGATGTAAGATTTTTTAGTCATCAAGTTTAAGAATTCTAGTCTTCTATTTATTTCAAGAACGACTATATGTTGCAATATTAAATAACTTAGGATATTCAGATGATAGGAAATTCATGAAAACACTATTTAGTAAAAGTACTAATCCATATATATAAGTTCAGAAATGTAACTGAGTTTATCCTTTAGGTTGATTCAAATGAAGCTAATTTTTTATATTTCCTCAAGCTTCTCCTCACTTACTTTTTTTTTCTTTTTATTTGGAATGCATTTCAATCCTATATATATATATATATATATATATATATATATATATATATATATATATATATATATATATATATATTTGTTTTTTTTTCTTTTCGAGTGAGGATTATCGTATCCCGGATAACATCGTTAATAATTTGAACTTCGGCTTCCTCCTCCTAAATTTGAAACTTGAAACATTTCCTTACCTTATATGTATTTCATAGATTTTACTTCATTGAGTTTCAGTCTTTTCTTTCTCAACTAAATACTTAAGAATTTAATATTTTAAAATATAGTTTTCCTTACTTTAAATAGTTAACTATATTCTTATCCTTCAATTCCAAATATCTGAATCCACAAAATTAGTTTAATCACTAAAAATATGTTAAATAAATTAATTCTAGCTTACTGAATTAAATTCACTACAGAAAATCATTTTTATAATAATTTTTAAAATATTTAATTGAGAACATTTAATAGTCAATCTTGTTTTTCCCTCCCCCAAACTTAAAGTTTTCTATCTAATCATATAGGGTGAAAGAAAAAAATACTGTAAATTTAAATCATACCTTCGTGCTTTAGGTATTTCTTTTTTTTTTTAAGTTCTGCATGTTCTTCTCATCACTTAATTAACATGTACTGTTAATAACTTTCTACACACATATAACATTAGAGAATTTGTTGGGTAAGGAAATTTTTTAAATAAGTACATAATACTAACACAATTTCCTACTACATTTAATTGCTTTACCTATTAAAGTACTAAGCACAATTAACACAACATCCACATACATTTTACTAATTCAATTTCAGAGTTACAATCATAGTCTGAAATATAAAAACTTAAAGCTACACAAATTTAACTTACATATCACAATAATTAAAAAAATCAGATTCAGAACAGAATTACTAAAATAAAGAAAAAATATCTAATCACAGAATCTAATCTCAATCATCAAAATCCCAAACTATATCCTCATCTCCTTATTCAGCAGGTGGAGTAGGTTGGAAGTGAGTATAACGAGGGAACTCAGGAAATAAAACATCAAGCTCCCCTCTCCTATAGCGATTCTCAGCATCATAGTAAGCTATTTCAAACTCAGAATGCCTCTGGAGATATTCACTGTCATAATCGTGCCTTCGCTCTAATCCTCCAATCCTCTGATCTATATGCTCCAACCTTTCATCTATTTTCTCAAAACTTTTCCGTTGCAGAGTTAGTTCATTCATCAAGTCATAAATTGTAGGAGAACTATAGGTAGGAGGGTCATAACTAGTAGAGGGAATATCCCTACTAGTCGAAGGTACAGAGCTCTGTTGGCCATTTTTTTTTGAAATAATATGAAATTTTTAAATTTAAATTTAATGTATAATATAATTTTGATTTTGAAAATGATGATATTTTTGAAAATAACGAGACTAGATAGATCTCACATATCTAATAGTTTAAATAGTTGAGCACGATACTACAAGTGATACATAATCCCGAAAGATGAGCATACCACTTGTTAGTAGGCTTAACTATCTAAACTTAAAAGTTTATGACTCTATTTTGGTCTGCGTATTTTATAGCCGACAAATTCCCCTATCTAATACACAGATTAGACAGGGTTTAGATTAATACAGGTTCTTAATTCCCTATAGAGGCAAGCCCCTATAGTTAATTACATCTTAAGCAACCGAAGTCACCTAAGAAAACTCTCGATAAAGATCATGAGTTTCATCTTCAAGAATATCAACGTTTAGGTTTCCACGATTGCTTGTAGAAAAGTCAAAAGGGAAAGGCTCAATGTGGAACAATAATTTTCAGAATTCAACTGAATGAAGAGTAGGAGATGTCAAAGATACTGAAGAAGCTTCAGTGACATCTCAAACTAACTTATGATTGGGCTTTATATCTTTGAAAGTGAAGTCATGTTTATGTTTCAATTTTGCAAATTATTTAGACATTCGGGACTTGTGTCTGCATATCATATGCAAATAGCCCGAAGAAATAGGAGGATTTATGTCGTATCAAACGACTACCTCGGAATCCTAAACAGTTTAGGACTTGTATCGTACGATATACAATCGTACTAAGTCCTAAAAGATAGTGTGAGGATTTATGTCGTATCAAACGATGACCTCAGCGCCCTATGGGTGTTATTTAAATCTACGAAAGTCTGATTGAAGATCATGCATTCATCCTCTGTCGCCCGATCCACTACATGAGTTGAATCGTCACTTGACTACGTCATCGTCTCGTCTTGAGAAAAGGAAGGAAAAAAGGAAAGAGAAAACCATGCCTCGAACGGCCTATCCTAGGGGTATGTATAAATATGCAAGAGAATAAGTGACTAACGTAGACATGTGTAGTATAGGAAAAATCATGCCCTAAATGGCCTATCCTAGGGTCATATATAAGTATGCAAGAGAAATAATAATTAAAAAAAACATGAGTATGGGTAAGTATGTACAGTAATGAAAAGTAAAGGACTGCACTACAATATATAGTAAATAAAGTAAATGAGCTATGCAGTAAAAAAAATGTGTACCTGGCCAACTCTGTTGATGCCTCGAAAGCAAACTAATAACTACAAGTGTCTGTACAATTAAGTTTAGTTATAAACATATGAAAAATCAAAGTGGGGAAATATGAATTCTATTTGAGGATAGGCTCAGTCTATAGACTTCCTTTTATCACGATCCCACAGGCAACCCGAAGTATTGAAGTCTCTGTATCAATCTCAAATAAAGTCACCAGCAAATCACCTTAGAGTAGGCAGTCCTAATCCCTACCATTTAATCGATGAGTAAACCAATGTGTAGTATTTGAACTTTGAAAGTGTAGCATCTGTGATTGTAGTATCTGAATACTTATGAGTGTAATATCTGATATGTAGTATTTGGATTCTTATGAGTGTAATATCTGATGTGTAGTATCTGGTGTGTGATGTGTGATGTGTAATGTGTAGTGTATTATGTGATATTTAATATATGGTGTGTGTGTGTGATATTTAATATGTGGTGTGTGTATGTGATATTTGGTATGTGATGTGTGTGTGATATTTGATATGTGGTGTGTGTGTGTGTGATGATTTGATATGTGGATGTGTGTGTGTGATGATTTTGATGATCATATGTTATGTTTGATGTGATGTGTATGGTTTATGATTTGATGTGTTTGACGTGTTGTGTATGTTGAATTTTAATTTAATGTGCTAGTATAGTATCTGATGTCGTGCGAGGGCAATGTTTATTTGTTGTGCGAGTGTGGTGTTTATTTGTCGTGCAGGTGTAATATCTGTTGTCGTAGTATCTGTTACTGTATCAGTATAATACCTAATGTTATAGTATCTGTTATTGGTTCACGGATTTCTTAAAGTTAGGAATTAGAACTACCCAACTTATAAGATAAAATGGGCATCTAACATTGAGTATTTATTTTATTTTGTTTCAACTATAAAAGCATGATTATTGAAGTTTGTGCATCATTGCCTTTACCTCGCATGTCCAACTTATACCCACTTTGATATTCCATATGCATCTTTAAGAATTTAAATATATCCAACTATGATATGAAAATAATGTTCCAGTAATTTCATAACACCAATCATCCTTAAAGTTGACAATAGCCTCTTCAAACCCAAATAATAGGGTAGTACAAAGCGAGCTGCTACTATCCCAAGTCCGAATTTTAAAGCAGCTAACAAAATAAATATCTGAAACTTTCTTAAATCAGTGTATATATATATATAAAATAGCTTACGAAGAATTCCCACTTAAATGAAAAGCACATTAGATGTAAAAGTGTAACAGATAATCATGGATCCATTGGCCAAAACAAAGCATAAAATCCATCCGTAATTCATATCAGCTAAAACAAGTGTTAGAGGAAAGAAGCTCCTCACAATTAGACAAAGCAGATTTTACTTTACGAGAGTGCTCCATAAATCAGCTAAAGGAAGGAAAAGGAGAGTGAATCTTTACTCTCAATCTATCAAAGAAGAAGAAGAAAAAGGAAAGACAACGACTAGCAGGGATCCCGGACTCAAGAGAATCGAGTAAGCCAAAACTCAGCCAATTAAAGTTTTCTCTAATATTCAAATCTGGAAAGTTGGATTCCAACAAATCAACTCAAAGGAAATCCCAGAATATTCAAAGTTCGGCTTCAGCAAAACAAAGACAAAAGAAACTCATCGACTGGGTTTTTTTAAAAAAAAATAGGGTCAAGCAAGAACCGATACTGTAGCTTTCAAAATCGGGATAAAGAAATAGCTAACCGTTGTCATTCCTTTATCAAATACATGACTAAATCAATTACAGCTCTCTCGATCCCACATTTCAAAGCAAATCAAAGAAAAGAAAAACTTCAGCGTTACTTAAAAATAATTTTCTCCATGTCAACTGATTAAGAGATCTTTGTTTAAGACACCCAAAATCACTTCATGAGTTCAAGTATAGCACCAAATATATTCCCTGTAGATGATAAGGACAAGCTTTCTCAAGCCAATCCATAAAGAACCCAACTAAATTTGATGAAAAAATTTTTAAATCATCATATTTATAATATACTTCGAAAGAAAATATAACAAAATATCTTATGAATTCATAACTAAGAATATCATCTTAATCTTCAATCCTCAAAATAAAGCCATGCCAGAACATTTCATTAAATACGTGCATTAATTCCCAATCAAAGAGAACAGAGACAAAAGAAAAAGGAAGATTTGTCCAGGCATTAATTCTTAATCAAAAAGAATGTAAGAATAGATTCTTGATTCTTCACTTCATTCTGAAATTTAACAATCCAAAAGATCTTTCAGTTCAGATGTTATCATTAATAAGAAGCCTTCAATAACAATTTGATTCAGTTGAATCAATCCATGGGCAAGGTATGCATGTAATACCAATCCTCAGATAAGCAACTATATTCTCAAAATAATAGTATAATGGCATGAAACAAGATGGATTGATTCACAACCTCACTGATTCAAGGCTTAATATGCATAAAGATCTTCCAAGAAAAAGATACTGAAATCCCTTCTGACTATATATAAAACAATGAAAGTGACCATGTCACATTTTGCCTTCACCTCTTTTTGTGCAAATTGAGTGGGAAACGCCATTAAAGTTAAATGAACTTCGAACAAAGAACAGAAAAGAAAAGGAGAATAAATAAGAAACTCTCTTACATAAAAATCCAAACATTAAAAAGAACTTCAAATCCACATGAACTCCTACAAACATTCTCTGCACTTTACAATATGTTTCCACAATCTCTGCATTCGTAAATCCTAGCAATATGTTCAGTCTCTGCATTCATAAAACTCTGCATTCCCAAATATCAACAAAATCTTTCACAACCACTGCATAAACTGAATCTCAGGATTCGGGATAGGCTTCCGCCCTACTCCCATCTCAGCAAATCTCAGCATTCGGGATAGGCTTCCGCCCTACTCCCATCTCAGCAATCAGGATAGACTTTCGCCGTACTCCCATCTCAGCAATCGGGATAGGCTTCACCGTACTCCCATCTCAGCAATCGGGATAGGCTAGGCTTCCGCCCTACTCCCATCTCAGCAATCGGGATAGGCTTTCGCCGTACTCCCATCTCAGCATTCGGGATAGGCTTCCGCCCTACTCCCATCTCAGCAATCTCAGCATTCGGGATAGGCTTCCGCCCTACTCCCATCTCAGTAATCTCAGCATTCGGGATAGGCTTCAGCCCTACTCCCATCTCAGCAATCGGGATAGCCTTCCGCTATACTCCCATCTCAGCATTCGGGATAGGCTTTCACCCTACTCCCTTCTCAGCAATTCTCAGCACTCGGGATAGGCACAGTCCTACTCCTTTCTCAGCAATCTCAAAATTTGATCCTCTCAGCAAGAAATTAAAATTAAAACACTCTGCATTTTAGATAGGCTTTGTCCTATTCTTCCTCAGCATTTGGAATAGGTTCAGTCCTACTTCCTTCTCAGCATACAAATGCATTCGGGTAGACCTTAGCCCTACTCTTTTCTCCGCATAAAATCAAGTTGAAACTCAAATTGAAATTCAAACTCAAAATTAAAACTTGAAATAAAAAATAAAACGAATCTAAGATCCAATCTCTTGAAATCTTGTGATCTGAAATTCACCGCCTTTTTTCCCCAGCGAGAGTTATGGAATCTTCAGTCTTGGAGATTTACCTGATACTCCCCGGTGGAAACTTCTTACACTTCGTCCTAAGTTTGTCACTTGGACATCTGTTTTGGTTCTGTTGATCTCTTCGGTCAACGCCAATACGCGCGGTGCGCTTCGTTAGCACACCACACCTATTGGGGGTCCATTTGTTGACCTCATTTTTGATGAGGTCTTCTCTTCCTTCTTTAGTGGTTAGGATCTAGCCTTAGGCTTTTCCTTTGACCATCCTAGAGGACTAGAATTGGGACCCACCCCTTAGAAATTTGAACCACTTCTTGTCTCCCTACAAACCCCACAAGCTTGATTGTAGACCCCTAATCACCTAGAGGGTTCAAATCAAATGTGAAGGTTTAAAGGATGAGTTCCCTATAGGACTCTTTGGCCTTAGGACCACCCTGGGTGGCTTGGTCTGGTGAAGGTTGACTTACACACTCACTACACTCACACTCTACACTCTCACACACACAATCCAAATCCTAAAATCACACCCATACCCAACTTGACTCCTTGACTCATGTAGGTAATTCATATGGATGGACCTTAACCCCTAAGCCCCTGGCTAAGAGGGTTAGGAACAACATAGTGAATGCCTCAAATGAGTCCTCTCATGGCTCATATAGGCTTAATATGACTTCATGGCTCAACCAAAGTGATTCCATTTCACTCATATTTGATCAATCTTCATTCTTCCAAAATTTCAATTTTTGACCCCGGGAACCCTACAACTATCAAACCTACCAAAAGCCCTTAAAATTGCCAAAATCCTCCAAAATTTCCAAATCACACAAAATTCCCTAAAATTAACCTTGAAAATTTCCTCACCAATCAAATTGATCATCCATAGCCAAAAATACCAAAAATTCCAAAAATACCCCCCAATACCCTCCAAATACCCAAAATGCCCATCTTAGCCAGAAAATTCCCAGAAAATTCTAGAAAATCCCAAATATTCCCAATTTCATTTTTTCAAACTACACCATGGGCCAATTTTGTCAATTTACCCCACTTTTACCAAAACCCCCAATTTAGCCCATTCTTAACCCAAGTGAACCCAATGTCAAACCAGATCTACCCAATTGACCCCAATTTTGGTCCAATTCAATTATAAACTTCAATTTAATATCTACAATATCAATCTAGACCAAATCCAAGTCTAATTTGATTGACATTTGAATCTAATTTCACTTTTGAGCTTAAGGCCCAATTTGGACCCATGACCCAAACTTAGCCCAAACCAAACCAATTCAACTCCAATTGACCCCAAACCTTTTCTAAACCTTCCCTAACATCCCCACAAATAAAACACTAACATAATTTTCCCAAAATTTGGACCCAAACCCCACTCAAATTCAACCCAAAACCAAAAAGCCCAATTTTGACCTAAACCCAAACCTAACCCAAATAAGCCCAAGTCCAAAAACCAAAACCCAACCAAAATTTAAACCTCTTTGAGACACTCCCATAAACATTTCCCAACATTAATTTTACATCAATTTCAACCCTAGCCCAACATTGGCCCAAATTAGCCCAATTTGACCTACATTGGCCCATTTACCAAAGAAACCCAAATTCAACCCAATTCAAACCCAAACCACCTCAAACTTGTCTCAAATCACTCATGAAACATCCTTAAACTAAACCCAACATTTATTTGGCATGGTCCTTTGCAAAATTTTCATCTAAAAGCCCACTTCTAAAGGGCATTCAAAAGCCCATTCCTAACCAAACTCAAAAGCCCAAGCCCATCCTAAAGCCCACATGAAATTCTTCTCATCATCCCTTTGATTTAAGACACTTCCTAAGTTCTAAAATCCATCATCAAATAAACCCAAATCAAGCCATATACCAAATCCCATCAAATCCCCCTAAATTACCAAAATTTCTAAAACCCTTTTTCATGAAATTGACCAAACTTTTTCCCAAGCGAAAGGTGAGCCATGAAGCCATTCTTGAGCCACATGCAAGCCATGTGAGTTGTTGACATGTGACCTTACCACATTGGGAAAAAGGAGGAAGTCCTTTAAGCACTTCCTAAAAGCCATTAACCTTACTTATGATTCCCCTTAACCCAAATTTAATCTAAATATTCTTGGATGGAGACTTCTCCACTTAAGACCAGCTGACCCAACGGATTCACCCAGCCCAAAACCAGGTCATGGGGAGGTGAACCAAGCCCAAAATCATGGGTTGACCAATTTGAGCCCAAAATGAGCCCTTACCCTTTCCATTTCAAGCCATCCTCTTTACACATGGCAAAGCTCAATTGCTCGCACAAACCTCCAGCTCCCGACCCACCTGGACCTGAGGGTGACCCATGCCTGCCAGCCAGCCAGCCGCCTGGATCGCCGGAAAACACCATGGCCGAGACCTTGGGAGGAGCCAAAACTTTTCAATTCTGCCTTGCTAAGTTGTCCCAGCCCAATTGAACACCATGGCTGTTCTTCTCTAGCATGGAGCAGCTGATCCCAAGCCTTAAACACCCCTGGGAGGCCCTCCACCCTCTCCTATTTAAACACCACCTCCTCTCGGCCATGAGGTGCTGAACCAAACCTTACTGAAACCCTGCCAAAATCATCCCAGACCACTCTCTACACATAGAGTACTTGATCTCCACTGAAATCCCCCTGCCATTTCCTCTCTGTTAGCTCAATTTCAGAGTTGAAATTCAAGCCCAAAACCAGGACACTTCACCACAGTGAGCCAATCTCCAAATTGATTGGTCCTACACCTTCACCGGACCAAGAGGAGAAGTTTCCCGGCAAAAGCCCCCTCACTGTGCCGGTCATTGCTTCCAGCTCTCCAAGCTTTGTGATCGGGCTTGGTCGAAATCATACCTAGACAATTCACCAGGCCAAGGGACTTCATCTGGAGCTTGCTTGGACCCAATCGAAGGTGATACAACTCTCAGATCGAAGCTTCACTTCTCTGAGCAAAGGTATTGACTCACTCTTCCACCCGAGCTTCCAGAGATTCTCCATTTAGTTTGGGTCAATTTCAATGAATGTTTACAGTATGGATGTGTTCGTCTCTTCAAGACGAATCCATAGAGCATAAGAACTCAAAAATCCGTTGAGAATCGAGTGAGAAATTAGGGTTAGAAGGTTGACGGTCACGGGTTCACACCAGTCGTAGACGATGACTGGGAACCTTTGGATCGCGCATGTATTGAGCGGACGGCCAGGATCGCGCCTGACGGAGCAATGGGACATGAACTGAGGGTCCCTGGAGCGCTGAGTCGGATGGCAGCGCCGAATCAGAGCACGCCGCGTGGCCTTACGGAGCTGCCGAGGATGGCGTGGCGCCACGTGGATAAGTAGGAAAATAGGGATTTTTCTTATTTATTAAATACCCAGAACTTCAAAAATTCATAACTTTGTGTAGAAAAATTCTAAAAATAAAATAAAAATACCCTCTCGCTCGAGTGAACGAGAGGAGAATAATGTGGAAAAGAAATCAAGTAATTTCATTAAGTATTTTATTTTTAATGATTTATTTACTCTCCGCACTATTTCAATTCTCCATGCATATAGGAAATTCACCATGGCATGAGACCATAGGGCTTTGAAGCCTCTGAACTTGGGAACATTCCCCGAATTTTCCAAGGTCGAGGCCATCCCTATGAGAAGTTATTGATTTTTCAAGTTCATATTACTATTTTGAGTATTTTAATTCCAATAATTAGCATGTTGAGAAATAAATTCTAGGAAAATTTGGTGATGTTTCTTATGACCAGAGGGACCTAGGAAAAATAATTTTTGAGCTAATTCACTTTGAACAACCCTAATTGGCCTAAACACCCAAAATTGAACTTTAATTAATTAGGGTTAACCATTCATCAAATTAACTTAAAAATAATTCTCCACTGTCCTCTAGGGATAGGAGAACACCACACAAAAATTTGAGATCAATTGGACTTAGTTAGCCCCACCAAATGGGTTAATTAAGCCCCATGAATGAAATCAAACTTTAAAAATTCATAACTCACAAAATACTTTTCAAAAATTCACAAAATTGGTTTTGGAGCTTCTCTGATATCAGAGGAACTCAGAAAAATTAAAATTATAATTTTCTAAAAAAAGTTGATTTTTATCATTATTTTAATATTTTTAATAATTAAAAAATAATAAAAATCACAAAAATATTAAAAATCACCAAAATATCATATTTTGAATTCTAAACACTTAGGAACAAACCAAATATTTTTCTTAAGTCCCTAGGATAAGATATTGAATTTTAAAGGTTTAATGTAATTTTTAATATTAAAAATGTATTTTTCAACCTTTTCACTAAAATAATTCTAGTAAAATAAAGAAAAATCAGAAAATTATGAAAATTGGTTCTCTGTTTTCCCTGATATTAGATAGATTTTTGAAAAATATAAAATTCATTTTTTAACCTTATTTTATTTTTAAATTAATTAATGCTCCAAAACTCAAAATAATGCTAATAAATAAAATATAATATTAAAAATCACCAAAATTAGTCCAAATGGTCTTCTGGTCATTAGGAGTGCCCCATAATTTTCTTAAGGGTAGAAAATTTTCCTTGGTCATCTTATTGAATTTTCCTTGAAAATCCTTATTTTCCACAAAAAATAATTATATAAATAAATTAAATATAGAAAAATCACATTTTCTCTTTTAATGTCTTAATTGACATATGAGTGAAGCCACATAAAAATTTTAAATTTATTTAATCTCAATTTAGTGAGTTATGGAATTATTAAGCTTGAAGGGCAAAATGGTAATTAAAATTTTAACCCTTAATTAAAACTTTAGGCTTAATAAAATGAAAGAGTAAAATATTTGATCCTAATCTGATTTGGATGATTGAAATTTAAATAATCCAAGGGTAGAAACCCATCAATCATTTTTAAGAATAAACCTTAATCAATTAATTAATTAAATTTGGAAGATTAATAAAAAATTAAAATTATTAAAATAGGGATATTATTTAGGAGACAATTAATCACTTCAATAATATTTAATTCCCAATTAAAATGTTAATCCAAACTCAAGATTTAAAATACTAAAACACTTAATTATTAAATTAAATTAAAATTAAAATATTCAAACTAAATTAAATCAAAATTTCAATTAAATTAATACTTTAATAATTAAATTAAATCATCTTTAAAACATAAAAAATAAAATATTGAATTAAAATTAAAATAAAATTAAATTAAAATTTAAATTAAATTAAAAATTAAATTAAATTAAATTAAATTAAATTGAATTGAAACATATTTAATTAAATTAAATTAAATTAAAAAATAAAATAAAATTAAAATTAAATTAAAAATTAAAATGAAATTGAAATTAAGACTAAACCAAATTAAATTAAATTAAATCAAATTAAATTAAATTAAATTAAATTAAATTAAATATAACATCACCTAAGACATAAAGAATTCAAAATAAATCTAAAACAACTTGAACATTATTCCAAACTTAAACCCATTAATTAAAATTAAATTAAAACATAAATCACTAAAACATCAATTTGCCCTTAAAAGCTCTTGTTATCATAACTCCTAAATGGAGTATTAGTTGAAGTGTCACTTCATTTATAGGATATTCAAACATCCTAGTTCACTGAGCAAAAGAACAAAACTTGATTAAACCTCGGATGATTACTTCACCTGATTAATTAAATCCATTTGGACTTAAAACAATCCCAGCAATATTGAAAAGATGTTTAAGACTCGTCTTAAGCACTTCCTCAATATGATAGGATGTTTATAAGAACAATTGAACTTAATTATTCTTTGATGAAGAAAATCGTCTTTAAACCAAAATACAAGAACCTAGACATCATAGGAGATGACTCGCTATAGGATTAGGACTTTGATAGACAATCAAAACCTTTCCCTTAGCTTTACCTAGGTACTTGTTGAAATATTTAAATGCCTTAACTTGTGTTTTAAGTGCAGCTTGGGATGACGGGAAAACCCTCCAGGTACGCTTTTATTTTATTGCAATTTACTTTATTGTAAATGTACTTTACTTTTCTTGCATGATAAACAATTGTTGCATGAAAACCAAAACCTTTAGGGTAGTCCCTAAAACTGAAACCAAAACTAAATTAAAAATCACTGTAAGATAAAATTCACCGCCACAACATCTCAAAATATAAAACAACTCAAAATTTAATCACCAACGTAACAACAAAACTACAATTGCAACTAAATTAAAACGTCTCGTTGAATGATCGGGAATACCTCGGATGATGTAACTCATGTGTTGCTAACGGGATTTCTCACGGTCTAAATGAAAGTGTGGAACTCATTCGATTGAGTTTAGCAAATTCATCTGGACTAAGTGAATTCAATGAAAATAACGGTGCCGGGATGACGGAACCGTGGGATCTTAATCGGTTCTGTTATAATCAACTTTAAGATTTGTTTTAATTAAAATATTAAAAAACACTTGGATTTTAAGATTTATAAACCAAAACACTTCTCTCATCTCCTGATTTATGACTTCTAAAACTAAACCCCTACAACAACAAGAAGCTTGGAGCACGGTGGGCAGCACAGCCATCTTCGTCAGCAAAACAACTCTACATTAGCTAAACCTTTCCTAGAATTAAACAACCAAACCATAGGACTTCGAGGTAGTTTGCTTAGTGCAACATAAATTCTTAACTCTTTGTTCGGCATTTGCATAACATGTTATGTAAATTAAGCCCTAACTCGTCTTAGGATTCTGAGGTAGTCATTTGGTATGACATAAACCCTCACATCTTCGAGGCTATTTGTATGATTATGTCATACGAATATAAGTCCTAATTAACTAAAATTTGCAAGATTTAAATACAAAGATAATATTAGGATTTTTCCAAATTTAAGCCAAATAATAGGATAGTTTGGGAAGCTGCCAAGATTCTTCTTGGATCCTCAGCTTCTCCTACTTCTTTACCTTTGGATTCTCAAAAATAAAACTGTTCCAAATTCGAGCTAATCCCTATTGAAATTTCCAAAATCCAATCCTTTGAAAACCTTAAACTTTGAAATTCTTGAGAGCAATACCACTGATCATTATCGAGAGTTTTCTTAGATGATTCCCATCATTTAAGATGTAATTAACTATAGGGGCTTGCCCTTATAGGGAACTTTAAGAACCCAGGTAATATAAACCACTGTTTAATTCATTTATATTAAGCAGGGGAATTTATCGGCTTATAAAATTGGTTCGCACACCAAACGGATGTCACAAATCTCCTAGTTTATTTAACCGAGCCCCATCATCAAGCAGTGTGTCTATTCTTCGGGATAGATACACGGTTTGTGATGCGGTGCTCCTTTATATAAACTATTTGGGTTGTGAGATCGGTTTGATTTCATATCTTAAAATTATTTTCAAAATCAAATACTACTTTCTAAACCATATATACATATTTAAATTAAATTTAAAATCTAAAATTCACCGACAATTTCTGTTAGGCGACCCCTTTTCAAAAATACCACACTCAACCTAAAAATATACCGACAGGCGGGTCCCAGTCTAGTCCTCTAAGAGAGTCCAAAATATGAAAATCCTAAGGCTAGATCCTAGGCTCTAAGGACAAGGGAAAGAAAGACCTTAAAAATGAGGTCAACAAGCTCCTAGTCCCAGATCTGCATACTTTGTAGGATTCATAAGTCTTTATATTAGCCTTTGTAATGGGTTTCATAGGTTCAACCCATTCCTTGTCATCTCCAGCCTCTACTCCCGGCAACTGGCAAAGTGCATAAATCAAACCAGGATGTCCCAGTCCTCCTCCTGTTTCACTTTTTGCAATGGCTAGTATGTTTGTATGAATAATATTTCCCACATTTATACTTCTATTGTTTTGAATACAAAAATTCAGAACTGCTCTATCCCTTGAAACTTCAATATAATGATAAGTAGGTAGAAGGTAGAGCAAATAAAATGGTGCCAAGCCTTAGAGGTGGCATTCATCAAAGAAAGAGGGAAGTTTACCCGTTCACGCTGCTTCCTTTTCCAAGTCCCTTTCCCATCAGTAAGAAAGTTAATCACATCCTCCAGCGGTCCTTCCATTATTCCAAACGTCTCATAATCGCTGGTATGAGGATCTTGCACTTCATAGAAAGAATTTATCCGAGCAACATTAAAATCAACTAAAAATCCTCTAACCTGTATAGGTCCATCCTCTATCTGGGTCAAGTTGACATAAAATTCCTTTACAACTTCTATTGCAGCTCTGTTCGTCGAATAACAAAAATTTTCCCATCTTCGCTCTTTAATTGTCTGTTCCACTTCTCCTCTGGGATTCTTGAATACTTTGTCTTGGATGCAATTTTTCGCTTTGATGATAGAGTTGTACCTTGACTGAGCCTTAGCATTTACAAAATTGAGTCTCATCAAAGTCAAGTCGCCTCTTTTATCATGGAGTCATTTCTTGATCTATCAAACTTACAAAAATCTCAACTAAATTCTAACACAACACTAGAATGGCTTCCAAATATGACTTAAAGTAATTTAAAAAGAATTCCATGAATTTCTTCCAACTATTTTCTCCACATGGTGAAAATCAAATATTTTGCATGGGAGAGAAGCTCCTACCAAGAGAAGATGAAATTCGGCGTCAAAATGGGTTGAAAATGCTACAAATCCAATATCTCTCAAGCCCTAGGTCGGTTTTTTTGAAGTTTAGAGGTAGGGGACGATGAATAGTGGCGGTTGACCGGTAAAATAAAGGTATTTTTCAGGTCCTCGCCGTGAGCGGGCAAAATCTCGCCGTCGATGGGTTAATTAATTCAAATAGGTTTAAGTCTCTGGAAAAAGCCACCGTCGGCGGCTTCAACGGCGCTGTCGGCAGACCTTTTCAAAATTTTAAATTTTAAATTTTTTTAATTTTAAATTCATTTTAAGCCTTGTTAACGTCTGATCAATCAATTTAAACATATTTTACTGTGATTAGATATTATTTTAATTCAAATAAATTCACACAACACAAACATCACAATTTTTATATAAAATCCATGTGTTTACAATATTCGTACACACATACTATAACAAGGTATTTTCTCAACTTTAATACATCAAATTCAGCGTTGCAATCCAAACCACAACACTCAAAACGCTGAAAACAAACAAACTATGCATAATCTCATCTATGCTGAGATCAAATATCAAAATCTAAAATAACAAAAGTGCATATTACACAAATTTAAATTCAAACTAATTCAACACATAAGCAGATACGAACGTCTTCTACTCGTCAGGATCAGTGCTAAACTCATCTCTGATATCACCCATTGAACGTAAATGAACAAAAAGATTGTAGAAGGGTTTGTAAGGAAACTCTTCAGTAGAATCTTCTTCTATCCATCCTTTCTTTCTCATAAGTCGTATGAAACTAGCTTCAAGATGTTCAGAATGATCGAAGTGTTCTTTCATCCTCCAGTTAATATGATCAAATAAGTCAGAGATGTTATTAATTAAAGTCATCATGTTTTGTACCTCTTTTTCCAGTCCTTTGATTTTCTGTATGATCATCTCAATTTTATCAGTCAAAGGCCTAATTGAAAAAGAATTATGGGATGTTTGATAAACAACAATATCTGCATTGTTATCATCATCAACTGTAGGAAACATATCAGTTGGATCTAAAGGTTTCCAAGGCAGAAGTACCTTCTCCCAGGCTTCATATGAAACTTGGTACTGACTGCAGAGTGCAAAAATTGTAGAAGGATGTCCAAGCCCATAAATTAATCCATGAACAATCAGGCCTAAAGCAGACTTCACAATAATTGAACCAACATCAATAGGTAATCCCGCTTGAATACAATAATTCAGAATTGCACACTCATTAGAAACTTTATTGACCCTCATAGTAGGTAACAGTTTTGAAGAAATAAAGAAGTGTCAGAGTTTAGAAACGGGGTTTAGAAGTGATGCAGAAAAACTGACATACCCATTTTCTCTTGTTTCCTAATCTTCCACTTCATCAGTCAAGTAACGATATATTTCATTCATATTATTCCTTGTAGGGACAAAGTTGGAGTAGTGGCAAATGGGTGTATTCTCTATCGAATATAACTCATTAATTCTAGAAGAAGTAAAAGTTACCCATCTGCCTCACACATAGACTACTCTGTTGTTGATTCTGTGTAAATTGGCATAGAATTCTTTTACCACAGGGATGACTACTGCAGAAGTGGTATAGCACAACACTTCCCAACGTCGTCGCACAATCATCTCTTCGATATGCGTCATCGAATTCTCAAATCCTCGATTCACGAATCCTCGTTCCTTGATCAATCTCTTTTTCATCATTACCTTATTGAAGATTCACTGGGCCTCACAACTGATAAATTTTCTTCTATTGAACACTTGAGATCTAGGGATTTCAGGGTGATTGGATGCCATAAGGATGAGTTTTAGTGGAGTTTCAATTCGTTTTTAGGATATAGATAGTTTAGAAATCGAGTTCTAGGAGTTTTTAAAGAGTTAAAACTACTTAGAATTGCCAGAAACCATCAAAATAACTCACTAAACCGTCCACTCTCCGAACTCGCCGTCGGCGGCATCGATCTCGCCGTCGGCGGGATTCTTTAATAACACAAACTGAACTTGAAGGGAAAAACTCACCGTTGGCGGGCTCGATCTCGCCGTCGGTAGCCAAGGCAAAAATTGCCCAGTTTCGCTCTGGTCTGAATGCGTTCCAAATTTTTCTATGGATCCAATATCGTGATAATTATAAGGGTAAATTCGCATAGTAGAATTCATTCATACCATAAACTATCAATAAATCAAACATATATACTATTATTGCATATAAATAAATATAACTATGGGTTGCCTCCCATAAAGTGCTTGGTTTAACGTCGTCAGCCCGACCTATTCAGGGTGTTAATCAGATTGACTGAGCATTAAAACCTCTTTAAAATTTAGTCTTATACCCTCAAAATATGGTTTTAATTTGTGTCCATTTACTTTGAATCGGTTTCCAGTCTTCGGATCTTCAATTTCAACAGCTCCATATGTAAATACTTGAGTTATAGTGAAAGGTCCTAACCATCGAGATTTCAATTTCCCAAGAAATAATTTTAGCCTTGTATTATACAACAATATTTCTTGTCCTGGTTCAAAATTCTTTTGATTAATCTTCCGATCATGTCATATCTTCATTTTTTCTTTATAAATTCTATCATTATTATAAGATTCAATCCTTAATTCTTCTAGCTCATTCATCTGCAACAATCTTTTCTCACTAGCATCTTTCAAATTATAATTAAATTCTTTAATCGCCCAATATGTTTTATGCTCTAATTCAACTGGTAAGTGGCAAGTTTTTCCAAAAATTAGTCTGTAAGGAGTCATTCCAATCGAAGTTTTATAAGCAGTCCTGTATGCCTATAATGCAGTGTCTAGTCTTGTGGACCAATCTAATCTACTAGGGTTTACAGTCTTTTCTAAAATTTGTATAATTTCTGATTAGAAACTTTAGTTAATCCACTGGTCTGTGGATGATAAGCAGTAAATATTTTATGAATAATATTAAATTTGAATCATTAAGAACTCTTGCTCCTTCAATTAAAATTGGGCTTGTAGTGTTATAATGGTATTTAAAATTCGTTGTGTTTCGTTTTCTAAACCTCATTAAACAAGTTAAATTAAACCTAACTCACTATTAAGCCATTAAGATTTCATGTGCCAGCTTATGATTATTAGAAGTGTTGAATTAAATGGGTTGAACTCTTATCAAAAGATTTGCACTTTATTATTTGATCACCAATTAGGGGGCTTCAAACTAATGAATTATTTTCTCTCTAACACAAGCCCACTGCTTCTAGGATCATCCAATTAAATTAACTTCGAAGTCATGATAATTCGGGAAATTAAAATTTTGCCCCTCTTATTAATGGTATGAATTGGTTTCTACCACTTAACATTTTTGTGTTTCAATCATCCAAAAAAATTAATTAAAATAAAATTTATCAATTTACCCTTTTAATTAATCCTAAATTTTAATTAGATCTTAAAATTACATAATTACCATTTTGCCCTTGATGACTTTCCACTTCATAATCCTTTAAATTTAACTCAAATGATTTTGAAATTTCATAGTTACCCTACTCATCAGTCAAATAAATATTAAAGAAGAAATCATGAATTTTCTGATTTTAATTTAATTTTAATAATTATTTTAACTTGAAAATAAGAATTTTTTAAAAATAACTAAAATAACTAAGTAAAATAAATCTTTTATACTTAAGAAATTTATTGGAAGTTCAATTAGGTTAGAGAACCACTAAAAACAATTTTATTCATTTTTCTTTAATTATATTTTAATTTTTATAATTATTAAATGACCATTTTATGAACAAATAAATAGAAAGATGCATTTTTATTATTAAAAATTCTTTTTTATATTTTTCATAAATCTCACTAACCCTAAAGAGTTCGAAAAAAATTATTTTATATTTTTCTCATTTTTATTTTATTTTTAATAATTTTTAAATTGAAAAATAGACCAAAAATAAGGTGATTATTTTAGGTGCCCCTAATCACAAAGAACAGTCCAAACCACTTTTTTATTTTTTTTATTTTTTTTAATTATATAATTATTTTAAGTAAAAAATTCATATTTACTTAGAAAATTAATTTTTATATCAAAAATAATTTTAATAGTCTTGGGATTTTTACAAGAGCCTCATGGAGTGTTAAGCTTCAATTTGGCCTAATTTAGAGATTATTTGAATTATTTTGTATTTTCAAATTTTTTTGTATTTTTCTTAATTTTAAAAATAAAAAACAGGTTTAAACATTTAAAAATCTAATTTTTATTTTTTCGAGGTTCCTCTAACTACAGTGAACCTACCAAAGATAATTTTATTATTTTTTGGTTTCTATCCTATTTATTATAATTATTTTAAGTGGAAAATAGTGGTTTACTTTGAAAATTAGGTTTTCATATGTTAGAGATGCTCTCTGACCGTGAAAAAATGAGAAAACATCCCTAAACGTGAGAGGAATAAACCCCCAAAAAACAAAATTTTTGTGATTATTATTTAATTATTTATAATTAAAATAAGTTACGAGTATTTAATTAATTAAAAAATAAAATAGAAAAAAGAAAATTCTGATTTTTGGTCCATAATTTTCTCCTCTCTTCACTGAGCACAGGGGTATTTTTATTTTATTTTTATGATCTTTCAACACCAAGTTATATTTTTTTTAAAGTTTTAGTATTTAAATAAATAAAAAATGTCCTATTTTCCTACTTATCCGCGCTACGGCCAACTCATCCTACGATGGCTCTGAAAGCCCACGCGGCGTGCTACCATTCGACGACGCCTTCTACATCAGCTGCCACACGGACCCCACTTTATTTTCCATCCCTTCATCCAGTGTGATCCCAGCCGTTCAAACAATACACGCGTGGTCCAATGGCCCTCAGTCTTTGTCCCAACTGGTGCAAACCGAGAATCGTCCACTTAAACCCTAATATCTCACTTGATACTCAACCAAATCACATGAGGTTTGTTCCTACTAAGTGCTGGAGGTTGAACTAAACATGTGAAACTCTAAGAAGAGTAAAGAAGTGTTTAGAATTCTAATGGGGTATGGCTCCATCACTAGTCCTTTATGATAGTTAACAGGAAATTCCTATGGCTAGATCCTAGGCTTCTAAATAAGAAGGACTAGGCCTCAACAAAATTGAAGTCAACAAGCGGGTGATCGAATCAAAGCATTCAATCGAACCTAAAGCGGGTGATCGAATCACAGTGGTCGATCGAACCCAAAGGATCATGTGATTGGTCCGGGATGGCCAAGCGAACCCAAAGCAGGTGATCAACTTGGAGTGATTGATTGAACCCAAAGGATTGAAGTGATCGTCTTGGGATGGTCGATCACAACAAAGCAGGTAATCGGCCCAGGATGGTTGATCGCACCCAAAGAAGCAGGCAATCAGGTCAGGGCTACCAATTGAGCACGAATAATAATTCAATCGAGTTGGGATAGTAGATCAAAACCAAAGTGGGTGATCGAACCTTTGCAGTCAATCAGACCCAAAAGATTGATGGGCAGCCGATTGAGCCCAAAAAATAAGTCGATCAGGTTAGAACGGTCGATCAGACCCAAAATGATCGGTCGATCGTGTCGAGGCTGCCAATTGAACTGAGGTGCTCACGCGATCATGCATATGATATGCGACATGATCCACATGCAAAACTGCAACAAATAAACACACCTATGCAATGCAACCCAAAATGCTCGACAGAACATCAAATTCATCATAATGACCTCGCATATGTACATAGGGTTTAGCACATGGATATACAACATAGTTGTATCCCGCTTTGGCAAGGCATGTAGGGAGCTTTTCCTTTGGTCTTCCAAAAGGAAACTCTCCACAATGTTGTGGAATAGACTAGCTACAAAGACTTTCCCATTCCACAACTCATGATTTTGCAAAGTCATATATCCCAACCCCTTCAAGAAGGGCTGAAAATTCCAAAGCAATGTGAAATTGGTATTTCAACCCACTTAGGTATAAATTTAATGCTCACAAGGAACTCT